>JBAMJV010004703.1:0-150077 GCA_037951105.1 Echinarachnius parma
CCCCCACCTCAAATATTGGGGGGATATATCACCCCCATCCCCCCCGTGATCGACGCCCCTGGTCTATTCAAGTCCCCTTCTCTTTATATTCTATTGTTTTTTACCCCTCATAAGTCAAATTTTTTCTAAGTTGAAGCTATTTCTTCAGTCCCAAGAGATTCAACTTAGGCAGAGTTGACTGTAATTCAATTTCCATATCACAGAAATTTGATCGATTCGAAATATGAAGATGAATAATACAAACATCAAATTATTAACAAAAACCTTTTTGCTGAAACATCTAGTATTTGTATGCTCACATTTATATTAACATTCCAATTCGTTACATTTTCAGGTATTGGTGTAATCAATGCCAGGTGCTGCCATCATTTGAGGTCGGCGACTGCATCTGTTGCCACGAGATTGACGAAGTTGTTGCCGAAACTGATGCAGCAGATGACTTTGGAGCTGCAATCCTCAAGACCTCAACCCAGCCACACTTTACATCGCCTGGCAGCATTTTACTGACAAATGGAGGAGGCAGGCCAAATCATTTGGAACAAGGAACAATGAGTGAGTAATTTTCAAGATGTAATTTTGTAATAGAATCTAAAAATATGCTGTTTGTTATCAAGAAAGAGGCTGAATAAATGAAACATTTTCAAATAAATTTTGTGTGAAATTTTGACAAACTTTTGTTGTACTGGCCCACATTGTTCCCACACAGGGCAGCATAGCTCTGCTCCCTTGTGTGCTATATGCGAGTATTTGTTATCAATATTATCATTCATTGTGACAAAATCAGTGTGTGAATCTAACTAGGGAATGCAATTTTCAATGATTGTTTGTACCAGAATTGATTTCCTACCTAAATTTGTACATAACTCGGGATAATATAAATCATTATAATTGAGGGTCGATGTAAATAGGCCTGCCCTAGAGGGCCTAGTAAAAAGAGTTTTAAAAAGAAGAGTAAAAAAAGAGCAAAAAAAGAGTAGAAAAGAGTTAAAAAAGAGTAAAAATAAAGAGTAAAAAAAGTTGTTGATGGACCAAAAGTTTTAAAATATCAGCACTTTTTTAGCCAGTGGCACAGCCTCAGGACAGCTGTGTGATAATCGGAGTCCTAAATTGCCTTGCAATACACTGTATGTAGTAACATAACAGTGCAAGTGCGCTACTGCGCACTCGTACTTGCACTGTTTAACTACAATACAATTATCTGCCACTTTTAAGATGTTATTGTTATTTTGTATTTCCTTGTATCATTCCCTAGATGAAATTATTTATCCAGTTGTATGTCACTTATAATGTTTTACTTCAACTCCCAATCTTCTGTTCACAAGTTATAACATGTAGACCTGAATCGAGCGGAAGTGATATGGGCACAATTTAAATGGAATTAGTGAATCACTGCATTGTCTGTTCAGCTTCTAACTTGGCCAAATACATGTAAAAGTCACTTTAGCTAACCAATTACTTTTCAGGGACTACTTTTTACAGGGCGCCATTGTAAAGCTTTTTCTTTTTTTTTTTACTGAAGAAGGCATAAATAAATGAAATTCCAATGAATTTTTATCAAGCCAATTTCTATTTTAGCTGCACAAGTTGCACATCTGACAATTATGCTTATTTTGTCTTCATTTTAGCCTGCCTTTCTAGCTCTAGTGTGGAGAATGTGGTGATCCGATACAAGCGTCACCATGTTTGTCTTAGCGGAGATGATGGATACAGTCCGCATCGAGTCCTGGCTGTTCAACGTCAAACCCATCGATGCAATCACAGAGGAGCTGAACAAGAAGCTAGCAAACAAGGTATTTACCGGGAGGTAAGGGGGGGGGGGTGGGCACTCATGTATAATCACTGGCGTACTGGTGGGGGGGGGGGGGGGGCTGCTCGTGAAGTTCCGCTAACTTCCATTTAACATGTACCTACCGATTGCAAGTGCAATTTTTTTCCAAGGAAAAAGGAAAAAGTGCAGTGCCAGTGAGTGGCAATAATTATGGGTAAATCACGTACCTAGGGGGGGGGGGGGGGGGGGGTTTGGAGGATTAAACCCCAAATGACTGTTTTGGGGGGTTTGAATCTGGGGGGCTGGTCTCAGCCGCGAAAATGTTGAAAATTCTAGGTCTCGACTTTGACAATTTTATACGGACTCCCCCTCCCCTCCCGCTTACAGGATTCTGATCCAATGATCTTGGTCTTGGCCTCGAAAATTCTCGACCGGTCGTGGTCTTGGTCTTGGTCTTGAAAATGTTTAAGGTACTTGGTCTCGGCTTCGAAAATTATCTACGACTATTTGTTTTATATTTGCAGATAAGCTCATGGCGTCGACTTCGAGCTCACGCATTGTCCTCGCTCTTCAAATCCAAGATGAGACTCGACATCGTCGTTGACGAAAAGGTGAGCTATGGGGCAATTCCAAGCAAACATTGACATAAGCACCCATTTTTCAAATTCGTCGAATCATAACATATTTGGTATCAAATTAAAGCTTAAAGATCAAACTATTCAGGAATGCATTTTGTTAAAACAAAAATTTGCCGTAAACTATTATTTCATAGGAATTAATCAGCATAAATTAATTTTCAATTATTTTCACAAAATATACAAATATTAAGCTTAAAAGAGCTGCAAAAATAGGTTTTCATAACATTTTCTTTCAGTATTGGTAAGAACATTACTTCAATTTATCAGATAAATATCTTTTTCGGCATTTTCGCTCTTTGTTTTGCTTCAGTGACTGTTTCATTTATAGTCATCTATATGTCACGCTGTTACCCTAAAAACAGGTATTTTTAATATTTCTGGAAAAATATGAATGGGAATGAAATTATTTTTTGTTTCTTCTTCATTCACCCATAGAGCTATATTATGGATGCTAAATAGCAGCATTATCTTTTACCACTAATAAATCTAAGCAATAAAAATTTGGTCACGCTGTTACTTTTTGGGTAACAGCGTGACGCAACCTACTTTTTTTTTGCAATATCTCAAGAATCGTTGGATGGATTCTGTTCAAACTTTGTACAAGACATGTATTCAGAGGTATGGATTATCCGATACATTTTGGGACCATGAGGTCAAAGGTCAAAGGTCACAGCTAATTAATATGCAAAAAATATATTATTCTCAAGATATTTCAAGAATCCTTGAAGGATGACATGATAATTAATACTGGTATGCGTTCAGTGAAGTAGATGACCTGATTATAGAATTTGGTCATGGGGTCAAAGGTCAACAGGTCAAATTATTGTAGTTTATTTTTTATCTCACAAAAAAATGCCAGAATTAATGTTAGAAAGAGTACTGTAGATAAAAGAAAATTCTATGAAAATGTTTGGAGCACAGGTCAAAGGTCACTCGGATAATTACCAATTCAAACACAAAAACTTACTGATATTGAAATCATGTTACATGTAACAAATCACTGTGCCACATGTAACAAATCACTGTGCCACATAAAATTAAACATTTGTATGCTAATTTGAGAAATAAGGTCAAAGGTCAGATGTCAAAGGTCTAATATTTCATTGTTGCAATTAAGTTTGTATTTTGGGTTTGATATTTGATGGTTCCTCAAACTAAATTCTGAAAAAGATAAGAATTTCAGTTTTGTCCAAAAACATTTTTGATCAATAGAGGGCGCTAGGCTGCAAATTTGTGTCATGCGAACCATCATTTCAGAGCATCTGAGTTATATTACCCATTCATCTAGTTCTGTATAGATTCTGGATGACTACATCAAAATTATATAATCTTATTCATCTCATCAATATTTCCCATATATATAACATGTACAATTCAGAGGTCACGCTGTTACCGTCACGCTGTTACCGTGCACAGATACGTTTATGATATCATATTTACTATGAACATTGGATTTTTTCTACATTTTAATTTGGATGTTCTAGCGTGATGTCTAGTACAAAGAATCAATGTGACAAAATTGCAAAATGTTCCTGTAGTTCACAGAGTTTGCTTAGTTTCTTACCATGTAAGAAACCCATGTCTTTATGCCGTCACGCTGTTACCGCAGATATTGATATTCATAATTCATAATTTAGTGGGAATTTTGATTTTCTTTCCTATTGTAAATAATTGGTAGGAGAGTGGGAACAGATGCATATCAAAATTTGGTTGTGGACATTTTTATTTTGCGAGTTATTTAGACTTTCATTGTAAGAAACACCCTCCTACCGTCACGCTGTTACCTTGGAATTGCCCTATGGCAGAAATATAATTTCCTTTTGAAGCAGACAGACATTCACCATATAATTGCATGTGAAAAATCGCAAAATTCCAGAGCTGATGGTGGTGTTTGGATTCAAAATAATCATGGGTCATTGAGTTTTGGCTGACGAAATAATCCCCAACTTGAAAAAATCCTGGGTATGCCACTGCAAGAGGCAATACATCTACTATAAGTAAATGGTCTCAAAAGTGTAGGCCTAATTATCTCTTAATAAAGTGCCATGAAATAACAATATTATCAAAGAAAGAACAAAGTCGAAGAGTAACTTTTTCAAAGGTTCCCAGTCACCTGTCAGCACATGCAGAGCTGCACGTCACTCTCTTAGACCAACCACATATAGATACAGTGGCCAAATAATGACCGTTTAGGGGGATTTGAACCCCCCCCCCCTCTTCAAATTAGCGTCTTTTCGCTCTGCGACGGGAGTGCGGCTACGGGGGATTTAAATTAGCTTTGATCGTCCCCGTACTCTGGCTACCGTCGCGATCTATTTGCAGTTTCGCAATTCTGAATACGCGGGAGTTTCACTCGTTCCATTTATCATGCATGTTGTACTATAAGCATACGGTATAGGCAGTACAAATCACAACATACTATACTGTGCATGCAGCGCGTGTGTACGAATCAGTGCATGAAACACGTGAGGCAGCGAGCCTCGCCGTCCAAGCGCTCTGATTGGCTGATCACGTACCCGCGTAGCGGCTCTACGCCCGACGTTAATTCGGCGAACTACCGTCCTAGGTTTGGCCGCTACGGGGAAATTTTCGCTCTGAGTGCGACCCCCCGCTAAGATTAGCGTTGTAGCCATAGTCCCGTCGCCGAGCGAAAAGACGCTATTGTAACTGGTCTCAAGACCACGTTTTAGCAGTCTCGACCGTCATTATCAATGGTGTATCGATGAAAGTGCGAAGAACCCTGGACTTGGCTTAGAAAATTGTGTACGAGTACCCCCCCCCCCCCACCCACAGTTACAGGATTCCCTAACAAAATTTGGAACAGACATGGTCTTGGTCTCGAAAATGTAGAAAATACTCGGTCTCGGTTTCAAAAAATTTCTACAACTACCCCCCCCCTGCTTACAGGATTCTCAACCAATGTCCTTGGTCTTGGCCTCAATATTTTGGACCGGACCTGGTCTCAGTCTCGAAAATTTTGAAGGTACTTGGTCTCAGCCTCGAAAATTATACGACTACCCCCCCCCCCCCCTCCCAGTATTAGGTTGTAGATGTGCACGCCACCGCAGACACATGCAGTATGCTCAGCCTTGGCTATTTCTCTTTATTTTGTATTTGCAGCTCACACATATTTCAGACTACTACGAGACGAGACT
Organism: Echinarachnius parma; assembly: GCA_037951105.1. Taxonomy (NCBI): domain Eukaryota; kingdom Metazoa; phylum Echinodermata; class Echinoidea; order Clypeasteroida; family Echinarachniidae; genus Echinarachnius; species Echinarachnius parma. Next base: position 5,562 of record JBAMJV010004703.1, read on the forward strand.
CGACATCGTCGTCTATTCCAGCGCTGACAGTGGAGTTCGGATTTGAAAATAATGGGTAAGTGAATTTTCTGTTTATTACAGTCCCACAGGTTGCATTATGTGTAGTTGAGTACAACAGACCATCGAGGAATAAGGAAAAGTGCAGTCAGTAATAAGAACCAAGTTAGTTGAGTTTGAACTTTTGAAGTGATGCAAATAACAAAATTAAAATGGGGTACGAAACTGGATTAGCACTGTAGAGGTATAGTAGGTAAGGCCGTAAGCATATGAAAGTATGAAACCCACGTGAAATGTAACAATGAAACAGTGAAAAATTGAACAATGCCGTTGTTGGAATTTTACGAATAAAACATAAACTGACAAAAATTGAAGAAATGCTGAAAAGTGAAATCTTGATTCTTGCGGCCTAAGCTAGGAAAATAACAACCCCTGCAACATTTCCGCTAAACTCTAAACTCTAAAGGGCCTGATAACTCCTCAGGGATATTATAATAAGATTTTCAGGGGTTACTTTTCAAGCTTGGCTGCATGTAAATAACCTTCCAACTTTTGACTTGCATTGAATTTTAACTCTATGCAAATTTTCAGGGGCTCTTTTATGATTTTGGGGGGGCTATTTTGGGCATTCCGGGGGCGAATTTGCCCTGAACTGCTGTGTATTTTTCCTTTAGAAGAGCTATCCCCTCCCCAGGTCCACGCAGATTTTGTTATCGTACCTGAACCAACACAGTATACTGTTGTATGGAGTTAAACCTCTTCTGCTTGAATATCAATATACAGTATGCTCAGTTATTTCTCTTTATTTATTTCATTATTGCAGATAAGCTCATCGCATATGTATTATAACTACAAGCTCACAAATCAACATCCTGGCTCCTTAAATCCAGCTGATTACCTAGCTGTCGCGACATCCATCCCCTGATTCCTCTTCAGTCAACTTGAACTCAGGAGTACATCTATTTGATTGCCGCCAACGCAGTACCCAAGTCGCTCATGATAGAACAATGTATTGCAGCTTAAACCTAACCAGGCTGGGGGGAGAGGGGTGGAATCCACCCCCTGGACTTTTTGCATGATAATTCTACAACGTGCGCAAGTATCGCCCTGTGACTTCAGGAGCTTTTTCATTGAAGTCTGCCCCAACTAACAACTTTTGAGACCAAATTTGCGATGACCGGGTATACCGTCCTGAAGTAAGTAAGCTTTTGTAAGTGAATGTCTGCCCCAAAATCGCTCAATTTTGTGATTTGTGTACAAATCCTATGGAAATTACAAGCAACTTTACATCGCAACATTTCATCAGATTGAATGACGAGGTACATGTGCGAAACTGCTTACACCAGTTGAGCAAAGAAGTTTTTTCCAGAGCGTGAAGCAAGTGCAGTTACATGGGCCCATTTCACATGTTCATCTATACCTGCACGGAAAAAGACCATTCGAAGACATCTAGGGTGACAAAACCTCCGCTCTGCATGGTTCTACACTGTACACTACAGGCTGCCACCTGGATGATCATCTTCAATCGTCTGCTTCGCACACGACTTCAGCGTCCAGCTTCGGGCAATTACTGATCAAGAAGTCGAGCACGTTATGCAAGTTCTTTAAAAATCCATTCGAAAACATCTTGGAAGACAAACCTCCGCTCTGCATGGTACTACACTACAGGCTGCCACCTGGATGAATGATGATCATCTTCAAGTCCTCTTCGCACACGACTTCCACATAAATGATAGTAAAAAGAGCTATATGTTGTTACTTCATGAATTGTTAACCCTAACCAGGCCAGGAGGGTGTGGAATCCCCCCCCCCCCCTCGACGTTTCGCGTGATAATTCTGCAACGCGCACAGGTATCGCCGCCCCACTCATGAGTTTTTTCAATGAAGTCTTGCGCAACTTGTGAGACCAAATTTGCGATGACCAGGTATACCCTTCTGAAGTTACGTGACCTTTTGTAAGTGAATGTAGGCCCAAAAATCGCTCAATTTTGTGATTTGTGTACAAATCTTATGGAAATTTATTTGTTCCTAGAATACACAAAACCTTCATTATTTGTCATTCTAATCACTGCAATTATTTAATTTTGGGCTAGAATGGTTGGATGATGTTCAATAATTTATTCCATTGAAAAAAACAATAACAAAAACAGAAGTCGAAAAAACAAAGAAAAACATAAGAAATTAAAAAAACAAAGAAATACAGAAGGCAAATTTTGGCTGTCGCAAGTTTTAATGTTGAAAACCTATCAAGTCATAACGTATATTCATGAGCAAAATTACCAGATTCTGAGCAATATTTAGGGACTTACAGACAAAAAGAGGATTTCTGCATAAATTTGCATAAACAATTAGAAATGTATTATTTTCAAAAAATAACAATGCAATCTTGTAGATTATTTTGCAAGCTATCTGTGTGCCAAATGTTGTGGCGACCGCGTGTTCGACGGCCGGGGGGGGGGGGGGGTGGAATCAACCCCCTCCCCCCCTCTGCTATAGCATAGCCAAAATAACCCGGTCTGATTAGGGTTAAGACTTGGTGGAATTATTCCATATACATTTTGTTTTAAATTATAATTATAAATCAAATAATCAACAGTTCAAACAACCTGTCTAAGTGGTCACCGGTCTATAGCAGTAAACCTGCCAATAGTGGCCACCAAAAGTGATCCCTTGCAGGTTTGCAGAGAAAACCAGTGTTATGGAACTTGCCTATAGAGGTCACCCGAGTACAGTGACCACTTATTTTGTTTCCTTTGGGTAATTACTATACACAGGTATTACTGTATTTGATAAACAAACAAAGAAATACATTTAGAAATTATAAAAACAGTAGAAATTATCAGGAATAGGCTGGTTCCTCCAAAAATATTTATTGTATTATTATTACTAATGGTCTAAAGAAATATATAGTTAAATCAATGTTTAATTATCAAAAGTATACATGAATAATTATGAGCAAAAATACCAATATTCATGCAAGTATGCAAATGTGTGAATTTTTTCAAACAATTTAAAGTAGATGACCATATTATTCTATACACTTTACATAATTATCAAATAATTGTGGGGCCCCACAATTATTACAAATGGATATTTCAGCTGATTTACATGTAGCATTGTTTATTACAGTAGCTAATTCTAGCTAATACAGTCAGAATGCTACTCAGCCAGATTCCACTCTATTCATTCAACTCGTATTCATAGATTTTCGGGGCGCACGCACCAATGAGCAATGCAGAGGGATATTATTTTGAGCTTTATGGAACCTTAACATAGTCTTTAATAAATGAATATGGTATCAAATTTAGAGGAAGAATCATAGTGTATGTCTATAATATTAAAGCTATGTCTCATTGATTATAAATTGAGTCGAATTTGGTATGATTGTGAAGGTAATCTTGTACTTTACAAGCCTCGAGCAATTCAGATTTTTAACAAATTTTTAAATATTTTTTTATCGAGATTGAAAATGATACAAATTCACCCTCCAAACCAGGCCCAAAGTCACCCCGATCTCGCCGCTTAGATCGATGACGTATACCAAGGGGGTATGGATTCTCTGCTGTGCATGCGCGATCGCCGCGGTATACAGTTTGCGTGCAGTATTTTGTTTACAACAACCATCGCTCGCTCATTTTGACTCGCTCTGTTTCGACTGAATCAACTCGAATGGCGGACGACCTGAATTTAGATTTGAGTTTTGAAGTAAAATATGAGTTAGATGAGACAGAGAACAGCTCCTCAAGTTCCGATGAGGTGAGGGGAATTTAGGAGACGTTGCAGAAGATTGAGCTCGAGATCGAGCCGATGCCTGTACCTCCCGCGGCCTGTTTCCGCTGCAACATGTACGGTACATACATGAGCCAGATCGCTGCGCGCGCACTGCTGTTACAATAATCTCGTTACTTCGCTCAAGCTACTGTATTATCTTGAGAAATAACTTCGCCAGTGTTGATCAGCACGCAATTCCGCAAACAACATCACACATGGATCAATGATATGGAAGTGTACTAAACGTTATCGATGTCACATGGGGCTTGTACTGTAGCTAGCTGAGCTGTGATGATTTTACATCCAATATTTACATCACCAGCGCGCGATCAAGGCTTCGTCGGCTCCGCTTGGGCCCAGCGGCTTGGGTATCCGTGGGCTGGCCGCGCCGGGCAGGGGTGACGCCAGAGTAGCGCTAGCTGGAGCGAGCTAGCTAACCGCTATTAGTATTGCACGTCGCGCTGCTCTCGCACCGTCCAGCGTATAGCTACAGCACGTATAGTGCAGTGCAATTGAATCATGATTTCACTCGCAGATTCGGCGATTGATTTACCCATTTTTACCTTATCAGACACATTAATGAATAAAAGAATAACCATATAATGAATATAAGTTGTTGTTTCATTAGTTCAAAAAGTTTAAACCACCATAATTATACAGAAAATAGTTTAAACGACCACGGAAGCCTCGGTATAAAGGGGTATAATCCCGGTATATTATGTGGTAGAAACCGAAGCTTCCTATTGGATAACCCCTTTGATGACGTCAGTACAACATACACAGCTACGACTCCGCAAGTCGCTGGATTGGGGTTTTGAGGCAGTGTTCAATATTTTCAATTTTTTTTCAATTTTAGGATGTGCGAGTACTTGGAAAGTATTATTTTCATATTCTGTATGATCTCAACCCTCTGTAAAGATATAATTTGGTAAATATTTGTTTTTCAATGAAACATAGCTTTAAATCAAGTATTAAACCGAATTTTACTAGTGAAATTTGTTGTCAAATATCACCAATTTTGCACAAGTTCAGAGGTAAAAAATAACAGTTTATACTTCTTGCGTCTCATTGATTTTATAATGACTGTAAAGCATGTTTCATACTCTTTCAGGATATGTAAGTTTTATTTTGCTACGTTTGATAATCGGGTCAAGAGCCAAGAAAATACCACTCAAGTACAAATTAAGAACAACCCAAATGCGAACGAGCATTCCCATTGGATGGTACGAAGGGGTGTGTTTGAAGCGGGACAGTGATTGGCCTTATTCAAATAACACAATACCAGACTCCCCCTCGGAACAACGCGCTGTGCGGGAAAGAGAAAATCTCTCTCCCCCTCTGTCTTCATCGCGGGACGTGGAGAATCTGCGTGATGCTGATTCAATCAATCAACGGGCTGGGTTCCTGCAGATTGCCAACAATTTGATATTTTATTCTGTCCTTTGCTGGTCTTTGTTGGCTCCTGACCCGATTACGAAATAAACGGCTACGAAATTGACATATTTATAAAGTGTATTAAATTGCCTTTCATATGGTATAAATATGAAGGAGACGCAACTTCATTTTGTAAGTTTTCAAGCAGAATGAAAAAAAAAATGAAAAAGTGAATTTTGTCAAGTTATTACACTTGATTTTCATCTTTTTGTCTTTGTCAAATTAAAAATATAATTATATGGAAGCAAAGAATGAAATATGTTCTACAATGTCATATATCACATTGTAAAATAAGTTATTGCAAACTGAAGTTATCGCATTTTTAAAATGATGTGTCTCCAGCTGCGTAATGCTAGGGAGAGAAAGTACGATCGGCGGAATCTGAAAGAGAAATGCGTTTTAGCCTCATTAAAACATGTACGGCTCTGAGACTGAATACAGTCAATCAAAAGTCACTTCATGTGTTATTACACACACACATTTGTTTTATGTGTACATGTTTTTAATACAATATATGTTCTGTTGTCAATGATTATAGATTCAGTTGTAAATGAAAACCACATGCATTCTTTGTGCATTATGCAATATATTGTAAATCTAATAATACAGATTAGTTGTATTTATTCAAGGTAGTCTAAATCCCCTTGGATTTGAGATGGTGTGCAAGTAATTGTACAGGTTTGAACTGTACCTGATAACAATCACCTGAAACCTGTAAAAAGTCGCCAACAAAACCCAATGGTCGCACCTGATTGCCGTAACTCGCGTCCGCAGGAGAGGTGTCGATAGCAATCGCCTGGTTTCAACAAAGACAATTCATGGTGAAAACTGAAAAAATCGCATACGCAATGAAATTAAACCAACTTGCAAGAACTACTCTGCAAATAACACAAATCCGAGTTTACTATCTATTCGCACTTATACGCAGGAGCAAATCACACAGCAGGCACTAGGCTTAACAACAGACAAAAGTAAACACAATCTGTATTTATGCTTCTCTCATTTGTATGTAAAGCGCTATGAAACATTTATGTATTTAGCGCTATATAAGAACTCAGACTTGCCAACCGTTCCGTTTTTAACGGAATTGTCCCGTTTTTTAAGTTTTTATAGCCACAAAAAACGGAACGTTCCGATTTTGAAAAAAAAAAAAAAATCTATTTTTTTTTTTTTTTTTTTTTTTTTCCTTCTCGGATATACATGTACCATCCGATATCTGTCCGTTTTTCAATTGTAATCAGCAGGGCAGTGCCATGTATGACCCCGTTTACAGTGAGCAAAAGGCCAGGCCAGGCCGCGGCCAGGCCGCGCCTGGCCCCGCACTGTAAACGCACCGGGGCCAATTGCGCGGCCAATTGCGAGGCCAAACTGGCCGCGCATTTGGACCAGCTCTGGAGGTAGTCTCGGCCTCGGCCTGGCCCGGCCTTTTCTGACTGTAAACGCACCGGGGCCAATTGCGCGGCCAATTGCGGGGCCAACTGTTATCCTCCTCGAAGTCGACGAAGTCGATCTTCCTCGTCCATATTCTCGTGTTGTAGGGTAGAACAAAGATTAATCAATTATTATATTAGGTACGGGCAGCTGTGATATTCGAAAGTTCGCCGTGCATTTAACATTGGGGAAAAGATTCATTGGAAATATCCCGCGCGCGCGCGACCGGATCTACACTGTGACCCCCGGCGCGCCCCCCCAAAATAATCGTTTGTTTACATGCAGAGCGCCACTACGACAAAATATTGGAAGGTTACAATGTAGGCCGCGGCCTGGCCTCGCACTGTAAACGCACAAAATTGCGGGGCCAACTCGGCCGCGGCCTGGCCCGGGCCTGGCCCGGCCCTGCCTTTTTCTCACTGTAAACGGGGTCTTAGTCTACAAATCGCTGTTAAGATGAAAGCCTAAAGTAAGATATCTCATCACAAATGATTCTTCTAAATTTGGCTCTTACCAGGTTTAATCTATTCATTAATCCTCTTACCATCTGTTTATTTGAACATTTTAGCAATAGATTGGCAGGGTTCAACGTGCCATTTTCTGACCGAATCTATAGAATGGGGAGGGGGGAAAAAAAAAAAAAAAAAAAAAGATTTTTTTTTTTTTTTTTTTTTGTTAACCAAAACCGTGAAAATGAAAACGTTTTTGCCGATGCCGGTCGGTTAACCGTCGTGTAACCGTTTCACTACAGCCCTAGTATGCACCAGATTGCACAATTGTAAGTCCAAAAATGCAAAAGCTCCCTACCGTAGGAGGGGGACACCCCCCTCCCCCCCCCTCGGTCGCTCCGCTCCCTCGTGCTCGGGTGTTCAGTTTTCTGACTTTCAAATGTTGGCAAGTATGAGAACTTATATTGTATTGTATTGTATTTGTTCTGCTTATTTAACGAAGGATTTCAAAACCGTCAATGAATATACTTTACATCAAGTAACAAAAAATAAAGTTCAAGATTAAAATGTACATGTATGTATTGTTAATATGTTTTATTAATGTAAATATGTTATGAATTTATTTATAAAACTAAACTACCAATAAAAGTACTGGTAAAATCAAAACAATTGTACTTCAATAGTTATTCAAAGAGTACAATAAAAAGTCGTGTGTTAATTAACAGATACATGTTATCACATTAATGTGGACATATGTTTGAAACAAGGTTGTATATATGCTAGGAGTGTATTCTGAAAACAATTAAAGGGGACCACCAGGCAAAGAACAACACATTATTATATGTTTTGGTACCGTTTTGTGATATTAAATAGATACCCAACATTTTGAAAAGGGTTGTGTAATTCATAAACAAAGCAATTAATTTCCACCACTTACGGAACCACTGCTATTTACTGGTTCCATACGGGCCAACTATTTGTGATTGCGCCAATGCTATTCACGCGTACGTTTGTAGACAATAGATTCCCGGGCTCCCCAACTTATAAGGAAAGTAAAGGAAGGAACTAACCCCCCCCCCCCCCCCAACAAAATAAATAAATAAATAAATAAATATATTATTAACCCTAATCCCACTGGGGGGGGGGGGGGGGCCTTTTTGGCCCCCCCTGTTGTTTTTTTCGACGTGCATCTAGACCGTTTGGAATTTCACGTTCAAACTTCATGACTATTTTCTCTCAAGTCTCCCGCATGTTTTGATATATAATTCACCCCGGTCGGACCTGTAGAACTGATTTTAGAGGTCGATAATTGCCCGTCCGTCACAAAAAAATGTCATTTTTGTACAGGTTTCTATGTAATTCCTATATCCGATGCCATGTAAACTCCAAATATGTTATAATTGTTACTTTGAATTATAATTTGGATTATTTCTTTGTTATTAGTTGAATTCATACACTTCAGAGATAAATTCTTCTAAAAAAAAAAAAAAAAAAAAAAAAAAAATTCAATAAACGATAAAATACATAAGAATGAAAACAATGTGGATAAATCCGGGAATACTAATTTGCATATTTATGCAAATTAGTGATATATTTTATCACCATAAAAAACATGGATATGATGAATAACATCATTTGAAAGTATTTTTACAGAAAACCTGAAGAAATCCTGTAATTTCTTTTGATTTTAGATGAAAATCCCAATTTTTCCCAAATTCGTCAAAAATTTGCATATTCAAAATTTTAATTAATTATAAAAAAAATAATAATGGTCCAATTTTTTTTTTTCTTCAAATTCTTATTCTACTTGTTTTACGTGTGTGCCAATTTTCAAGTCGATCGGTCCATTCGTTGCCGAGATTTGAGGGGGGGGGCCAAAACAGCCCCCCCCCCCCCCCCCCAGTGGACTCAAGTGACCAAAATAACCCAGTGGGATTAGGGTTAAGTACACATATATATATTTCCAACATCAGGGGACTTAGATAGAAATAAGATAGAAACTAGAAATAAGATGCACATGCAACCAATTTTGTTTACAATAAATACAAAATAAAACAATTCAACAATCACAAAGGGTGCTCCCACCCCCCCCCCCCCCCCCCCATAAGTAAGCCAATGTTATAAAGCTGGCAAACTCAACTCTCCTACACTAGAGAGATACAAAAAGAGATACAATCAAATGATTTTTAAGTTATACAATTGATCGTAAGTCAGAAAATGTTTGCGCATCTAGAACACGTGATCTGATTTACAATTAATTGCAACTTGTATCTCTTTTTGCAACAGGGCCCTGTACACATCATCAGCCACCCAATGCACAAACATTGCTTTAAAAGTCACATACAATCACACCAATTCATTCACTGATTATTATCAATTGTCTTATTTTTCAACAGATGTGTACCTTGTTTACTTATATCAGGGGTCACGTGCCCACAACAACCCCCCTCCTCCCCTCCCCTCCCCTATGTCCCAATAGCTATGCAGCTGCATCCATACATGAACACTCACTTACATATGTTCACAACATTCATGACAGAGCGATGACAACTTTTGTAATAAGTAGATAATTCATCATTTACTAAAAAGTAAGTCGCAGCAATTTAAAATTAATTACATTAACATCTAGATGATGTAAATTTTTTTCTTGTATAATTTTGACTGATATCCAAAAATGTTCTTGCGCTTTAAATATTAATTTCAATTAACAATTTTGCATAAAAAGTCTATAGGCATTGCCGAGAAGTAATTGTCCAGATTTTGGAGTGGCTCCATTATCCTGCCAGTAAGATGTCTAGATCATCGTCATCTAGAGACATCGCCAATCCAGACAAAGACAGTGTGATGACTGTTTGCGGCTAGTGATGAGGCACGTGATTGATGCTGGGTCTCATACAGCTGGAAGAAAAAAGGATGCAGAAGAAGAAATAAACAAAAATGGATATAACCATCAAGTTCTGATTACACACAACACTAAGAGTCGGACTATTGACCTAGTAAAGTTTATAAAAGAAAGAAATAGTAACAATAAGTAACTGGTTGTTAATCATTTATACCAACTTATTTATTGATCATTTAACATCACTATTAGAATTATCATTCATCATGAACAAAATTATTTTGACTAACTGAACAGTCAAAACATTTTTTTTGCTAAATTGTTTTGAAAATTCAGAGCAATATCCGACGATGAATTAGGAGGGCTTTGGAAAAAATCATTCAAAATGTAGAGATATAAGTAGTTATAAATGAAAATTTTAAATTTATGTTCTTACTCCACTCTATGAATACAAAATCAATAATTAGTCAACCATAAAATGACTTTTTTTTAGAAATTATGTATTATTTCAAGGGCACCTGGCTAACAGTATCTTTCTTCATTGTAATCTTAAATCTTTACTGATTGTAATCTTCAATCAATCTTTATTGATTGTAATCGTAAACCTGTATTGATTGTAATCTTAAAACTTTATTGATTGTAAGCTGAAATCTGAATTGATTGTAATCTGAAATCTTTATTGATTGTAATCGTAAACCTGTATTGATTGTAATCTTAAATAGTTATTGATTGCAATCTTGAATTTTTTTCTTCATTTTAATGATTATTTTTGGTGGCTTACCGTGGACACCTTCCCGGCTGCAGCTGCGGATCCTGCCGTTGAGTATCTCGTCCATGAAGGGACGAAAGACGACGATCCTGATGTGGACCTTGGTGTGGGATGCCCCGTCCCCGGGGAAGATGTGTGAATCGTCAAGCTTCAGGATGTCGTACAGGACAATGCACAGCCCAACTTTCGGCACAACCTACATTGCAGTACAAAACATAAGAGTCAACATTAAAGGTGGTTGGGATTCATATATCAGATGCACGGCGCCATCTTGCGCGCGGTGTGTACTGCACACTAAATCCGTGTTATGCGGTGCGCGCAAACTAGCCTAGTTCAAAATGGCGGCCCGCTGTGTAGCATCCCGACGCCATATCTTTGTCACTGCTACATGTTCAGCATTTTTCCACGAGCAGTCCGTATCTGGAACACTCTCCCAAGTAACGCTGTCACTGTGCACGGTTATTGTTTTTGCAATTTTTTACTTGAAATTATGCAATCTGCTGCAAACGTAGGACGAAAATTTAACTTGACATGAAGTAAAATCTGAGTTATCTTGTCTAAAGATTTTTTTTTTAATCACTGGTATTGAATAAGGTTGTAAGCAATGATTTAAATTTTATTTTGGGGGTAAGTGCCCCCCCCCCACCAGTACGCCAGTGATTATACATGAGTGCCCACCCCCCCCCCCCCCCTCTCCCCCCCCCCCTACCTCCCGGTAAATACCTTGTTTGCTAGCTTCTTGTTCAGCTCCTCTGTGATTGCATCGATGGGTTTGACGTTGAACAGCCAGGACTCGATGCGGACTGTATCCATCATCTCCGCTAAGACAAACATGGTGACGCTTGTATCGGATCACCACATTCTCCACACTAGAGCTAGAAAGGCAGGCTGAAATGAAGACAAAATAAGCATAATGGTCAGATGTGCAACTTGTGCAGCTAAAATAGAAATTGGCTTGATAAAAATTCATTGGAATTTCATTTATTTATGCCTTCTTCAGTAAAAAAAAAGAAGAAAAAGCTTTACAATGACGCCCTGTAAAAAGTAGTCCCTGAAAAGTAATTGGTTAGCTAAAGTGACTTGTACATGTATTTGGCCAAGTTAGAAGCTGAACAGACAATGCAGTGATTCACTGATTCCATTCAAATTGTGCCCATATCACTTCCGCTCGATTCAGGTCTGCATGTTATAAATAACTTGTGAACAGAAGATTGGGAGTTGAAGTAAAACATTATAAGTGACATACAACTGGATAAATAATTTCATCTAGGGAATGATACAAGGAAATACAAAATAACAATAACATCTTAAAAGTGGCAGATAATTGTATTGTAGTTAAACAGTGCAAGTACGAGTGCGCAGTAGCGCACTTGCACTGTTATGTTACTACATACAGTGTATTGCAAGGCAATTTAGGACTCCGATTATCACACAGCTGTCCTGAGGCTGTGCCACTGGCTAAAAAAGTGCTGATATTTTAAAACTTTTGGTCCATCAACAACTTTTTTTACTCTTTATTTTTACTCTTTTTTAACTCTTTTCTACTCTTTTTTTGCTCTTTTTTTACTCTTCTTTTTAAAACTCTTTTTACTAGGCCCTCTAGGGCAGGCCTATTTACATCGACCCTCAATTATAATGATTTATATTATCCCGAGTTATGTACAAATTTAGGTAGGAAATCAATTCTGGTACAAACAATCATTGAAAATTGCATTCCCTAGTTAGATTCACACACTGATTTTGTCACAATGAATGATAATATTGATAACAAATACTCGCATATAGCACACAAGGGAGCAGAGCTATGCTGCCCTGTGTGGGAACAATGTGGGCCAGTACAACAAAAGTTTGTCAAAATTTCACACAAAATTTATTTGAAAATGTTTCATTTATTCAGCCTCTTTCTTGATAACAAACAGCATATTTTTAGAATCTATTACAAAATTACATCTTGAAAATTACTCACTCATTGTTCCTTGTTCCAAATGATTTGGCCTGCCTCCTCCATTTGTCAGTAAAATGCTGCCAGGCGATGTAAAGTGTGGCTGGGTTGAGGTCTTGAGGATTGCAGCTCCAAAGTCATCTGCTTGAGTGATGCACGTCACGTTGTGGACATCAGTTTCGGCAACAACTTCGTCAATCTCGTGGCAACAGATGCAGTCGCCGACCTCAAATGATGGCAGCACCTGGCATTGATTACACCAATACCTGAAAATGTAATGAATTGGAATGTTAATATAAATGTGAGCATACAAATACTAGATGTTTCAGCAAAAAGGTTTTCGTTAATAATTTGATGTTTGTATTATTCATCTTCATATTTCGAATCAATCAAATTTCTGTGATATGGAAATTGAATTACAGTCAACTCTGCCGAAGTTGAATCTCTTGGGACTGAAGAAATAGCTTCAACTTAGAAAAAATTTGACTTATGAGGGGTAAAAAACAATAGAATATAAAGAGAAGGGGACTTGAATAGACCAGGGGCGTCGATCACGGGGGGGATGGGGGGATATATCCCCCCCCCAATATTTGAGGTGGGGGGGATGGCCTGTATTATCATCCCCCCCAATATTTGGGAGGGTAAAAAAAAAAAAAAAAAAAAAGTATACTGGCGCATGTAATTGTGGAAGAGGCTACCATAAGCAAAACAAGAAGTGCGATCCGCCCTTTGGTTTTCTGCAAACTTGATTTCATTAATTGTGTTTATATAACACGGTAACTCAGAAACAAGTTTATAAAACGTGAAATTGATGCCTTAGGTATGCTCCAGATTGCACAATTTCAAGCCCCAAAATGCAAAAGCTTCCTACCGTGGGAGGGGGGACACCCCCCTCCCACACCCACCCCCCCAGGCGCGGATCTACGGGGGGGGGGGGGGGGGGGGGGGGGGTTTAGGGGGTTTAACCCCCCCCCCCTTGGGCTGCCAAGTGAAAATGTGATGTGCATAGACAAACGCCATCATGGGTTTAAACCCCCCCCCCCCCTCCCCTTGGGCTGCCAAGTGAAAATGTGATGTGCATAGAAAAACGCCATCATTGTGTCCAGACCCACACAGTATCCGTATCGTCATTGGGTCAAACCCCCCCCTTAGCAAAATAGCCCAAAAAAAATCGCCTCGCCGCTATGCGGCTCGGACTTCGCGGCTCGTGGACGATGCTCCGCATCGTCATTGGGTCAAACCCCCCTTTAGCAAAATCGCCTCGCCGCTATGCGGCTCGGACTTCGCCGCTTCGCGGCTCTTGGACGATGCTCCGCATCGTCATTGGGTCAAACCCCCCCCCTTAGCAAAATAGCCAAAAAAAAAATCGCCTCGCCGCTACGCGGCTCATGGACGATGCTCTGCATCGTCATTGGGTCAAACCCCCCCCCCTTAGCAAAATAGCCACAAAAAAAATCGCCTCGCCGCTACGCGGCTCGTGGACGATGCTCCGCATCGTCATTGGGTCAAACCCCCCCTTAGCAAAATAGCCTAAAAAAAGTCACCTTATGCACTACCAGTCGCACTGCCAAACGGAACACATCATGCAAATTTCGATCTTGTTTTTGTGCTAATATCTGAAAAAATATTCACCTAGAATTGTTTTGTTCATGTTTTTTCCGTAGACTAATAGTATTTGAATTATTTTATTATTTTGTTTCAGTGAAATAAACAATTAAACGAAGAATATATGCGTGTTTGTGTTTTTTTGAAGTTGCGAAATGAATGGCGCATGCCATAGCTGTAGACGGTAGAGCAGCTACTTAGACAAATGTTATTTTCACACAATCAACTTTTCACAATCGGATGAATCTAAATCTAATCAAGGGTAGAGCAGCGTCCTAGATATCCTGCCGGATGCCACACATAGGTACATTACAGTAGCATTGTGTGGAGACCAACCTTTTCCGCCTGCTGCACTATCCAAAACATAAACAATTTTTGTCGGCCGATTTCTTCCTAAATTTACAAGCAAATGCAAAAAAACTTTCGTTTATGTGATCCCTAAGTCATATACTTTCATAATAATTACCGACTTTGTTGTTTTGAAGATTGCAAAATGTAGACAAAAAAGGATTATTTCCCGTCTGTTTTCATTACCGATGCATCCTAACACACAGCGTTCAACAGATGAACCGGTACAGTGTGTGAATAGGCAGTACGGTAATCTCCCGTGTATTACCATATATTGCGTGTAAATGGTCCACCTATGTGGACCATATACTTTGTAGATCATGTGCCGGATGCCAATGACATTGGCCATTTGGCATGGGCCAGTTTGTAGAATAATTAAACGGTCTATGAAATGATGAATACACACTAAATATTATATAGTTCGTTGCAATGAATTTTACTTAATTTAGATATACCGAAACTCACCAATTATCTCTATTATTGGGATCAAGTCTGGACATATCCACTATCGCCCTCGCTCCATTCACTCCACCAGCACCATCATCGTCTTCCGCGCCGCGCCGCCGGCGCCCCGGCCCGGCCCCGTTAGCTTTGGCCTCCGGGATCGTGTTGGTACGCCTGGGGTAGTAAAGCCGCTGGCGCTGCGTCTCCTCCGTCTGTTATATCTTCGGCCGGGCCGTCATCACCACCAATTATCTCTATTATTGGGATCAAGTCTGGACATATCCACTATCGCCTTCGCTCCATTCACTCCACCAGCACCATCATCGTCTTCCGCGCCGCGCCGCCGGCGCCCCGGCCCGGCCCCGTTAGCTTTGGCCTCCGGGATCGTGTTGGTACGCCTGGGGTAGTAAAGCCGCTGGCGCTGCGTCTCCTCCGTCTGTTATATCTTCGGCCGGGATTATCTTCTTCTCCTTCCGTTTCAAACTCGCCCAACTCACCATCATCATTGTCACTGTCGACAGAAGATTCATCCGAGAATGAGTCATTCTCTTCAATCTCTATTATTTTGGAGCACAAAATACCCTTATTTTTATGCCCCTCTAGCTCTCGGTTAATTTGCGTTAGGACACCCTCTCTTGTTCTCCTATTGTCAGTTCGTTTCAGTTTTTGATCTTATTTCTGAAGTTGTCTTTATTTTTGAAGTTGTCTATATTTCTGAAGTTGTCTTTATTTCTGTGGTTGTCTATATTTCTGAAGTTGTCTTTATTTCTGTGGTTGTCTATATTTCTGTGATGTCTATATTTCTGAAGTTGTCTTTATTTCTGTGGTTGTCTAATTTCTGAAGTTGTCTTTATTTCTGTAGTTGTCTATATTTCTGAAGTTGTCTTTATTTCTGTGGTTGTCTATATTTCTGTGGTTGTCTATATTTCTGAAGTTGTCTTTATTTCTGTGGCTGTCTATATTTCTGAAGTTGTCTTTATTTCTGTGGTTGTGTATATTTCTGAAGTTGTCTTTATTTCTGTGGTTGTCTATATTTCTGAAGTTGTCTTTATTTCTGTGGTTGTCTATATTTCTGAAGTTGTCTTTATTTCTGTGGTTTTTGTCTTTATTTCTGAAGTTGTCTTTATTTCTGTGGTTTTTGCCTTTATTTCTGTGGTTGTCTATATTTCTGAAGTTGTTAATTTTGTCCCTTTTGGCCGCCCATAGAATAATGCGATTCTCATCGGGAGTGTGAATACTTGCCCCATCTTTGCTCCCCTGTCTTGGTATAACCTGGCGACACACCACTGCATGCAGTGCATGCTAGCAACTTGACCTTGACTAACCTCTCAGGCCTGGGTGACTGATTTGTTGGTAATGTTTCATCCCATAGTGACCATATACCGTACCAACGCCCAATTTCGCCACCTCTGCTATGTCTGTCATTCTGTACAATAAACAGGACAATGAAGGGTAGATGATAGTAGCCATTCTTTGGGAGTCAGAATACTTGCCCCTTCTGTGATCCCCTGTCTTGATAAAACATGGCGCATGTTAGCAATTTGACCTTGAGTAACCTATTTGGCCCGGGTGACTGACTCGTTGATGATAGTTCCCATGGCGACCATATATACTAGTACCACATCATAATGCCCTCCGTTACCATCTTCGTCATGTCTGTCATTATCAGCTGTGGTGTCGGCTGGAAAATAACAAAAATAATTCGTTATTAAAGGATAGGTCTTGTTGAAATACATTGTGAATTAGCATGGAAATTCATCTGCTTTGGTATTTTATAAGAAACTAGTTTTCGTTTATTTAATGTAATTATTATTCATGTCTGGTCAGTTTTCTTTATGTTTGAATTTGACCAAATTTGAAACGTTTGATGACAATACACAATACAAAAGTTTTCACCTTCTATAATTAATACATTGATCCTTACGTCGGAAAGGTCAAGTTGGGCCCCAATGCAAGCCAAGGCTGTATAATATATAGATGTCAGCCGAAATTTTTGAGGTAAATATTGATATTATGATCAAATTAAAAAAAGATATCTTCTAAAATTTGCACTAAAAAATACGATGCAAGCAAAAAATATAAATTCACAATGCAGGAAAGATGATATGAATAATATTACTTTTAAAAATATGTAAAGAGATGATTTTGTTCTTATGGAGCCCCAGTAAGCGCTATTTTAATCTCTGTTTTGTCTGTGAGGAAGGCACCGCAGTAGATAGTTGACTCGTGATACAGATGTATCGGAAGGAATTATTGCTTATCATTCAATGACAATTATTAATATTTCGCTGGTAGTGAAATACGATCAGCATTAGTTTGTCTATAGATCCCGTGCACTAGCACAGATGATATTCATTGTGTATTTCCTTCGTTGCTATAAACAATTGGCCTTTTTTCTTCCAAAATATATATGTGGAAATATATTCCTATTTATTTACTTGTTATTCATCATGTATTTTCTTTTAATTATAGTTCTTTGTGTAATGTCTTTTATTTTTTCTGTGGTAAATGGAAGGTAAAATTCAAAATTGAAAGCGATACAATCAGCCTACGTATATATGCAGCGTCGAAAGAAATATAAAAATGGTACTGGTTATATAAATTTAGATACGTATATATGTATTTGTTGTAATTAAGTGTTTTTAGAGGCCTTTCAGTTTACAAGCTCCGCTTTCTCAATTGGCTCCTCCGAATGGTTGATAACATACAAATTAACATTAATTTTGTTTAATTGTATGTTAATTCGTTTGATTTCGTATTTAAGAAATATCTATACAATTTTCTTTCGATATAAAGATATTGTTTACAAATTTGGACATAAATCAAATCAAATCAATCATAAATCATTATGATACCTCCGCCTATATATTAACATCTGACGCATATTTTGTAGTTAAGTCTAATTATGTTTATATGTTTGTATTCATTTGTGGAAATAGCAATTTTCCGTATTATTATCCTATTTTCTTTTCCGTACAAGACAGTGGCAGGTACACTGTAAAAACTTGGGTGTTAAATTAACACCACTGGTATCTATATTGGTCTACACCAGCCTCATGTACACCAATATACATGTAGATACCGGTGGTGTTACTTATTGAACACCAATTTAACACCCTCGTTTTTGTAGTGTAGTAATTATGAAGTGGTGTAGCTATCGGATGGGGTTTGCGGATGGTAGAAACGGGATTTATGTAATACAAAAAACAAAAACAAAGAAAATCACAAATAATGTTTTCCTAATTGTAAATAACAAGTTTGCTGGATCAGTCACGTGGTCCTGTCGGGATGGTGTTAACATAATCAATGTCATTTGCATAATTATAGCCATGAGTGGTGTACCGCAGTGTACGTATAGGCGTCATGAGTCTTTAGTCCGAATGTTACGTTTTTTCATGTTTTATTTAAATATTAAGTTATTTATAATGATTTTGTTGATAGATTGGTGAAAATTGAATTTATATAATTATATGGTGATAATTGTTGTATCAGATGTTGACATATTACTCGTGAAGATTTTTTTTTCTTAAACAAGTTTATAAATGTGTTTTTTAATAATAAATATATACAACAAACTTCGACGCCATGTAATATAGCTGATTAAGGAATGTTATACGCACTATTTTTTTTAAATTATAGGTTTTAAGTTTTTCTTATGTTAATTTGAAAGTGTTAATGAATTACTTTTGTTTTGACACAAACATGGTGGTCACATGTACACTTACATCACACAAATTACGTATATTTGCAAGAGATTATTTATGTGAGCATGTTTGTGTGTTTGCTAACGGTTGTCGTTAACATTTCGCGTTGCGTTTATTTTTTAGAATATTTTACGCAAAATCAATTTTTCATGTTTTCATTTTCAAATACACATGCATACAAAACTCAAGTCAGTAGGCTATAACCTAATTTCTAAAACCGTTGTATTTTTGGTATAAACTACTAAATGTGTTTATTAGTACGTGAGTAAGTCATGTACTTTGCGTATTAAACACTGTTTTATGTAATACAGGCGGAACATAATGACTTGTGTATATACCACATCAATGCAAATACATGTGTCGCAGATGCAGTGGGTGAATAAACAACTACGAGCACTATGATTATAATGATTTCGAAATGTTGATTTTCCCACCAGTCCTGCCTCCCATCGGTCTTCCCTGGCGCTTCCAGCCGGGAGGGCCGGCGGGGTAGTAGATGAAAACCCGATGATTGCACGTAAGCAATTGCAGTCTGTATGTATGAATGTACACAATTATTATATGACTCGTAACCTATAGCTGCCCTAGCAGAATTATACCATGTTTATGTAAAATGTTATAATTTTATATGGCTTATTTTTTTACTTATTTTCCATTTAGTGGCGTTATTAGTATTTACTTTATCGATTAAATAGTTAGGTTGTTATTTAAACATTGCAGCCACACAATGAATGCAAACTGATGTACTCTCGAGTGTGCCAACATTATGTTTATAGACAAAATAATATGCATAATTTATTAAGACCCTATGTCGCATATCATTTATGTTCCAGAAATATGTTTTCTCTACATTATCGAAAATAATTTCACGAATATTGTTCCATGTAAAGTTAGACATTATTTTGTTCACGAATATTTTTTGTTTGAAGTAATGATGATTACACCAATACATGTAATTAATGATTTCATGAATATTTTCCCTCGGATAAACGTAATAATTTCATAAACATTCTGATCGTTGAAATGACAATATCACGGATAACACAATGAGAAAGGTCTGTCTCCGTGTGTTTAGTTAGCCTTCGGAAAGAATAAACCATACACGCCATATTATCTCTCTTGGGGGTTTGTGGGTAAAGCATTTTCACATCGTGGCTGTGAATCGTGGTCGGCGGGCATAGAGACTGAATGGACACGGTCTTGGTTCAGTGATAGATCATTATATGATCAGAAGGGGTCGAGGGGGCGTTGCCCCCTACACCATGCCCCTCTCTCTTTGAAGGAACGCTTGCCCCCTCCTCATTGATTTCCTGTTTTGAATTCGGACCCAAGTACCTATTCATCGGCGCGAGGGGGTGTTCCGTGTCATGACACCCCCCCCCCCCCCCCCCCCATGGATGTCCGACCGCCTGGCTACGCCACAATGGGCGTCCATTCATCGGCGCGAGGGGGTGTTCCGTGTCATGAACAAAAGACCGCCGTTCAATGGCCTCGCATTGTGCGCGCGTTATAGATTAAAATCGGATTTTGAATGGCGTAATTGACGCTGCGCAGTCCACCGTGTATTTAGAACAAAATGTGAAGAAAAAAAAATCAAATGAAAATTTCGGAGGGAGAACCGACAATTTATCAGTACACGTGCAGCGCCAGCTTTATTCAGAATATAATGTGAAGTAGTACAAGCAAGGAGTTAGTAAGCGCCACGTTGTATCGTGAGTGCATGGAGTCAGCCCTAGTGCGACCTATGTAATGAAGGTTTACGTGTTTTTTTTTAGAAGAGGCGCTTGCAGACGAGAGAGGCTTCGCATACAGAATGCATCCACGCCACCGTCGCCACGTCACTCACACGAAAACATTCGTGCGTACGTTCAGCACGTGCACACGTACGCACGCGCACACGGATGCACACATCCGGATCCGTGCTGTGTCGACACGATCTTTGTAATGCAACGCACATCTTTGCGTACTGCGCCCTATCCATTCTGCACGAAAGTGTTTCGTGCTGCACATGGGCGTGGATGATGAGCCGTGCACGCACATGATTCTGATCGTGCTGCATGCGCTATCTGGGGTACGGTGGGAATATCACGGAGCTGATATTTTTGCCAAATGGGATTATGGGAATATTATTTCAGGAGAGTCGGTTGAGGTGTTCTATAAGCTTTTGATCCCAGTAGAATCTTCGTCAGGCTAAAATGACACGAATGACATGTGGACAGACAGTTGACTATTAAGACACATGAACACAAATGTGGAGGAAGGAAAACACGAATGCGTGAATGGTGCACGAAACGCACATTCGTACATGCTCAGTTTGGAAAAGAATCACGGAAAATAAAGCTGCGCAAATACTATGAATAGCAATACTGTGAATACACACAATATTCGCGAATGGTGTAACGCGCATGTTCGCGTTCGGTTTAGAACAAAATTACGGATAAAAAAGCTATACGCGAATATGTTTGGTTATCTATACACAATATTCGTGCTCTTTGGTTTGTCCGAAGCAACACATATCTTTACAATGATAATTCCACAGAGGTGATGTCAGGAGATATGTTAATCTGGTACCGATATAATTTGCTACCTGCGATTATATTAATTGGGTTCAAATTCCGCAGGGAAGGATCCAAATGAATCATACAAGTCATATACGTCATTTGTTTGTTAGATCAATGGTCGCCTAACTATATAGCCTACGATATGCTATATGACTGTTATCTATCCGCCTTTGATTATTGTTTGAATAATTGTATATCAACATATCTACGAAAAGATAATGAAAGTCAACAGGTTTATGTCTATTTCAAGAGATAATCCAGTTATCTATCTCGGCCCCGATATTCTAAATTACTCTTACTTTTTGTTTGTGCGTGTGGGGTCGCAACAGCATTACAGTATAGTATAACTACTTTAAAAGAAATGGAAGAAAAACAAGAACACAATTATCATCGGACAAATTACCATCCTATTAATTCCAGAATAATATGGAATGGAACTAGAATCATAGAAAGAGGAAACTTGCCGCTATACTTGGCCGTGTCTAAATGTGATTGCATTCGTCATGATGCCCTGAAGCTACAAACCTGCGAGTCTTACTGCCTCTGGGTCGCCGGGCCTCCCCGCATGAACATCGGTGAGCGGGCGGTTCCGTTTAAAATCGCGCGTGGCGTTCTCAGCTGCACTCCCGTGGTTATCGTTCGCTACCCCCGCGGGCAAATCGCCGCTTCGCTCGGTCCCAGTGCGACTGCACTTTTATTTTGGTTGAGCGCTTCATGCGTGCGTTGTTATCAGCAGCGCAGTTGAGGGTAGGGGAGGGTCGATAGGGGCGAAACCCCTAATGCTCTCTCACCGCTCCCGTATAGTTGACCACAACGCTAGAGCTAGAATGCATTTTTGTGGAACAATTATCTCCTCACTTTTTGTAAATCGCCTCCCTCAATGCAAAATGATATTCAATACAAAACAAATGCTTAATTGAGTGTGCATCCCCCAATATTGTGTAGTGCCCCCAATCACTAACCTCACAAATACACCACTTAGTTGCTATGTTTATAGTGAAGGAGCTATAGGTATTACAGCGAGCGTGATAGCCCTTCACCATGTTCGAATAATATTCAAACGCCCACATTCATTGGTGAACAGTCATTTGGGTATGTATTAGTACCACGCATCGTTTTGTCACGTACATGGTTTATGACCATGGGCGCGTTTACATACGCATACTTATCTTGACCATAATTAGCGTTTTGAAACGCGCGCTTTAGGCTATAAAATGTTAGCGGTTACTGGATATAATTGTATATATACTGGATACGGATTCGTAGATCAGACGCGCGATGCCAATAATGTGCACATTTCGAATTACACGATGGCTCAGTGTTTTGTAATGCGCACAAACTAAACATTTTCGTACCCCCTTCATCTTCACGCATGACAATTTTTAAACAAGTTACATAACAAACAAAAAATGCCCAAAATGCGTTTCAAAACAACGATTTTTAGCTAGACAAGTGTCTTTAAACGCAACCAATAATGAGCTCCAGTTTGCGATTTGTCCGTTAATGAGCCGTGGTCATCATCTGCGCAGCACGCTCATCATCGAACGCCGCCTCGCATCCAGATAAACATCCGCATCCCCGACATGGGTTAATGGGATGATTATTACTGCACAGAGAGGTGGGAGAAGCGCGACGCGAGATGGTAACTGGGAGGTGGGAGAGGTTAGGTGGGAGGTTGGGGTTAGGGGAGGAGGAAGGTAGGAGATGGAGATGGGAGGTGATGGGAGGGGGCGTGGGTGCTTGTATCCATATAAACATCCGCATCCCCAACATGGGTTAATGGGATGATTAGTACTGACTATATATACTGTACAGAGAGGTGGGAGATGGGGAATATGAGGTGGCAGGTTGGAGGTGGGAGAGGGGGTGCATGACTGTGCGCGTGGAGATTAGATGATATCCCACTTTTTAATAGTGGCTTCGGTAATATGATCATCATGGGCTGAATACATTAGTTGTATCAAGGAAAATACCATCCTCTTTTGTCTCCAACATTCAGTTGCTCCAAAATATACAATTTTGCCTGAAAATGCTATATGAATTTTGCCCAAAAATTATCATTATGATCATTAACCGATATTGGTGTAGATTTTCCCAAAATAGTTTTGCCCGCATATTGGTTATTTAAAAACCGCATCCCTACAATCATCATAATGTGAAGCTGACAATATATAAATTCATAGAACATGGTTGGATGAGCATTTCATAACATATGATGCCCATATACGAACCCAAGTTTAATTTGATGTTATTACATACCTATTCACTGCACTTCGAAATTAGGGATGGGGGGGGGGGGGCATAATTGTCGCCTTTCTGCGAGTCAAACAGAAGGATAGTGAATGTTATAATACTCCACAGTCATGGAAGTGTAAACCATGTCCTACTTGCTCTAAAATGTTCACCTAATTTTTTTTTTTTAAACCGGATAGGAAGAAGAAAACATATCATATATACAGTACTAGAACGCTGTGCTGCCCTTGACATATCGTGCTATACTCGAATCATTCAAGACAATGTCCTAGAATCAAGACCATACTACAATGAATCCACTGAGATTTGAAAGATAATATTCTTATTTCAGTTTTTCTTTGACTGATGTCGTCTGTCATTGATCGATGTGGAGCACTCCCTAAACTATGCATAATTGGAATATTTGGAAATTTGGTTCTCACTTGTTCGCTCACTCAATAGTTCAGTGACCCTTCACAACTTAATACAAATGATATTGTTCAATACCGTTGAGACACAATGAATGTTTGATTGGGAATGTCGACTCGGATGACCGTATAGAGATGATAGTCAATTATTCAAGGTATTTTTAATATGTTTTCTTCTTCTTTCATTGAAAGAAAAGATAATGTCAAGCCACCGACCTCAACCCATACGGTCGTCATCATATTGACACAGACCGCAGCTATAGTATAGGGAGGATGTGTGAGTTTGTGTGTGTGTGTGTTTGTTTGTTTGTTTGTGTGTGTGTGTTTGTTTGTTTGTGTGTGTGTGTGTGTGTGTGTATGCGTGTATGTGTGTGTGTGTGTGTGTGTGTATGTATGTAAAAAAAATATATAAAAAAGGTCCGCGTTTGTCTGTGTGTATACTGTATGAGTGTATACATTTGTGCGTATTATGTTTGTGTTTGTATGATTATGTATGTCTGCGTGTTTGTGTTTGTATCTTCAGGGCCCCGTTGCAGAAAGAGATACAATCGATTATAATATGTAACAATTAATTGTAAGTCAGATCATGTGTTCTAAATGCGCAAATCTGATTGGTTGAAACTTACAATGAATTGTAACATACACTCGATTGTATCACTTTCTGCAACAGGGCCCAGGCCTACAATACTTACCGAAAATGCACTCAGTATATCTATAAAAAAAATACAGTGATATTAGTTCGTATCTGCTAAGCTAAACATCTAAAACACGATGATGAATTGAAAGGTTGCAGCATTATTATAAGGTGCGATGTAATGTTTACTTACTAGTACGTGCGAGACCAGTAGTATAGGAACTTCAAAATGTGTACACAATATGATATTGGAACTCCTTCGTTCGAAGGACAGTCAGTCAGTCAGTCAGTCCAGTCAGTCGGACGTGTGCGGTTCGTCCGCCACCAGCCCGCCGCAGATTCACCCGGGATGACCCCATGCTTCCAGGGGCGTGCTGCATGCTGCAGTCGGATAAAATAAAACTTCGCATATAGGCCAATCCTTCTCCGAATGGAGGCACTTGTGCGATGTTCTCCCTTCAATATTGAAATGAAATGAAATGAAATTTATTTACCAAATATTAAAACATCGTTAACAGAAAAGTTATATAAATCACAGGGTATTCAAGAGTATAATATATAGAACATTATATTTGGTAAAATAAAAAGAACCAGCAATAGCATTAGCAGAGCAGGCTAGTCGAGGCCAGTCCTTTCACAATATTATCATAATACAGATTTCATCAATTTTATAATTTGCAGCTTATTTATATTATGCAGTCTCAGCCCTTTTAGTCTAGCCATTACCTACAATAATATAACTGCCATGTTGAGTTACCAATATTTTCGAAGAACTAATTATTGCAAAAGCTGTTCAATTTTGGAGGTGATTATGGCTAAGGCTAGCCATACGTATATGGATGCATAATGACCTTGTTATACAATTTTGAGTGACATAGTTATTATCAACTAGGTATGAATTATGATGGATTTTATAACTCCTCTATTAATACCCATGCAATTTTCACCCCCCCCCCCCTATTTATCCGACCCGCCTGCTCATACTATGGGGCCAAATGTAAATGCAGACTTTGGATGCATATAGCCGAATTCGGTGTAGACAAAATGCCAACTAGATGTAGACCAAAAGGTTTTAGACTAAATCGGCACCAACAGGGTGTGGACCAAAATGGTGTATTGACCAAAAATGTATACCTAGACCAGGTAGTAAGTTACCTTTGATAATGATAGTGATGCTAAAGAGCTCGACAGGCGGTTATACCCATATTGGTCCCAAACGTGCCATAGCATGAGCAGGGTACATCATCAGGGGGTGTTTCAGAAAGATCCTAAGTTGAACTTAACTCTAAGTTGGACTTAACAATTATGGAAAGCCGTTAGTTTCTTTGAAAACAATGTTTTAAGTTCTTTTAAAAGGCATAACATGTTGTTGATTCAAATCATTAAAGGGATAGTTGAGTTCTGGTAAGGAGAGTACAGTTTTAGTAAAAACTGAATTTTAGTAACCAAAACCTGCATCATTACATTACAAACTAATAGTTATAACTAGAAAGGAACACAAAATTACAAATGACGTAGTAAAGATCATGTTATCATTCAAAAAGAGCCGTTAAAACGTAAGAGGGCGCTCTCTAAACACTCATCGGTTTCAACCATTTTGAATAAAATATTGTGCATGTGATGCTTTGTTGAAATAGTGATTAGATAGAGAAATAACCAACAACTATTTAAATACCTATTTTGTAACTTTTTGAAAAGAGGAAGCATTTTTTTGAATTTTTAACGGCTGGTTCAAAATTCTCTAATAAACCCGGGGCCCCGGGTTTATTACAAATTGTTATATTTATGGATATTTCAGCCGTTTCTGAACCGATTTTGATCAAACAAAGATGATTTTATTGTTTAAATATTATGCTCTTTCAAATTTTACACTCAGTTTTTCATTACCTCACAAACCAATTAAGTAGTCTAGCGCCCTCTCTACCAAAACTCAACTTTCCCTTTAACATTTTCTCTTATCAAGGAGATGTCATGCATATTGCTGAACAATTTATGGAAAGTCTAATATACTTGCATTTTGGCTGTTTAATGTATTTTATTCCAAGGCTAAAAATGGCTTACCATACTTTGTAAGTCCAACTTAGAGTTAAGTTCAACTTAGGATCTTTGTGAAACACCCCCAGGGGTATAGGATGTTCATGATGAGCAAGCAGGTGGGATGACCATGGGAGCTACCCCCATCACCCTGCCGCCATGGGAGGACGGAATGAGCGTGTGATACTGCTCACTCGCTTGCTCCTCCACCATGTCCATAGTCACGTTCATCTCGGCATGCGTCGAGCATTTACAGCTCTCGTAGATTCTTTACCTGAATTTCTGCAGACGCACCGAACAACACAGTCGTCCATATCGAAAAAACAACAACTCTGGGGACATATTGTAATACATCAAAACAACTACGTGGAGTGGAGACATCCTATACTACATCAAAAACACTATGGATAATTCTGTAATACACCATATAGACTTGAATTTCTACTTCTCTCTTCACTTATATTGCTGTGTCCGCTGGGTCGCTACTAGACAGAAAAATCCACCTCGTTATGGGGTGGTCCTTGAATATTATGACGTCATACTATCCACCACCATCCCGAGAACGGGTTAAACAAAAAAATCATGAGAGAACCCTCGAAACATTGGCTGATTTTCCGGACTAGATTGCTACATGTTGGATGCATGTTGGCTGCGAGACTGCTTGCTCGCTCACCTATCCGCCTGACGTGGGGCTTGAAGTTGAACTCTTGCGGGTTTTGGGTCAAGTTAAAGCCACGTGACTCAAAGCAAAATAACGTAGCTAGCTAGTATAGCTACCTCCTTGGTATAGATATAGCTATCCATATAGACATGTATAACATAACCTGGCACGGCGCCAGTCCAACGGTCAATAATTATTTTCCTATACACTTTACTTAGCAAGCACATGTGTGTACTACATCAGGAGAGGGAATGGGTGTGGGTGTTAATTACAAATATGATGCGGAACAGTTGGGCTTCGTTTTATGCGGCATTATAATGAGGTTCAGAGAAAAGCATTATGATGATCATAAAACAATGGCAAATTTGAAAATAATGCACCAGGAGTCCAGGACTGAAGAGAAAATGTTACGTGGTGTACAGCGGCGTAGCGTGATCCGACTACTGTAATTGGGCGGGGGCACACTATAATATGTATTTCTTTATTTTGTAGAAATGAATACTTTTATGTTGTTGGTGTTTTATTTGTTTATTTATTTTATTTTTATATATATATATTTTTTTTTATTTGTGTTGTTTGTTTGTTTGTTTGTTTGTTGTTTTTGTTGGGGGGGGGGGGGGGGGGGGGGGTAGCAAATTGTTGGGACCCAATACGTGCCCCCGTAGCAACGCCACTTTACTGTACGCATTCGTAAACATAAAGATGCCCGCGAACAGTCGTGCAAATCCGCCAAACTCGTCAACATACATCGTAATGATCAGATGACGGTGATTAAAATACAGAATACCTTCATGTAGAACGCGATATAGTCACCAATCTTAACGTGCTTTTTTTGCAAAAATGTTGTATGCACTCGTGGATTTTTATTTGGTTTGCTTGTCGTTTCTCGCCTATTTCCCCTCGTGAGACAAAAATCGCTCAATCTATGCTAATTTTCGATCGTTTTCTCTCCCTTTCCCCCCTATTTTCTTCTTTGGGGAAAATAAATACGCTTTGGGATTTCTGCAAAGCAACGACTATGTCACGCATGCGTGTGGGAGGGACAAATACATAACAGAAATAGTCGGATATTAATAGATATAGAGAGAAGGAGGAACAGAAAACGAGATAAATACATTGAAAGCAGAACATTAATGAAAAGGAGAAATGAAAGAAAACTGGAGAGAATGAGATATAGAAGTATTCCCCACAGTGTGGTTGGTTGGAAAAGAGATAAATAGAAAAAAAGAAAGAAAACAAATTTTACGATATAGAAATAGGAAAGAGAGTGAGTGAGAGAGGAGAAGGGTAACAAAAAATATGAAATAATCAGGAATGTAATGTAGAGAATAAAAAGGGAAACGTCGCCCCCTGCATGGTGAATAAGAAAAGGAATATATAGAACAGAAAAGGGAAGAAATATAAGGAAGAGAGAGAGAAAACAAAAACAAAGAAGAGGGGGAGAAAGGGACAGAAAGGAAATGGGAAAAGAAAAGGAAATGAATGCAAAGAGAGAAAAGAACAGAATGAGCTATGTTGCCTCCGGTGTGTGTGTGTGTGTGTGGTTGGTGCACATACAATCGCGTGAATTGAGCCGCTTCAGTTGTTCGTGCCTTCATGCGTTTGGAAGACGAGGAGAGGATTTGAATGCATATTAGGTCAGAAGAAAAAGAAAGAAAGACAGAGAAAAAGAAATGAATACAGAATGGGGGGGGGGGGGGGGGGGGAGAGATAAAGAGACTAAAAACGCGGATATTTCGAATAAATCTCAGAGCTGAAGAGAAATAACGTAATAATAACAAATAGTAGTTTAGTTTTGGTAGAGAGGGCGCTGCACATCACAATTTGAGGGAACATGCAATTTTAATGGCAGAATAAACTTTATTTGGTCAAAATCGGTCCAGAAACTGCTGAAATATCAATAACTATATATGATCTTATAATTATTTGGGGCCCAAATAATTAGATGAATTTTTCAAAAAATCAAAAAAATGCATACACTTTTTCAAAATTTTTCAAAAGCGTTTTTTAAATAGTTGTTGATGATCTCTCTATTTAATCATGATTTCAATAAAACATCACATGCATAATTTTGTATGAAAAATGGTTAAAACCAATGCCTTTTTAGAGAGCGCCCTCTTGTTTTTTAATGGCTCTTTTTGAATGCTAATGGGCTTTTTACTTAGTCGTTTGTAATTTTGTATACCTTTCTAGCATGGTGGAGTTATAACTATTAGTTATAATGTTACTGTCCAGGTTTGGTTACTAAAGTTCAGCCTTACCAAAACTGTACTACTACATGGAGAATTTGAATAAACATGATGAATCTCATTCTAGAAAAGGAAGGAAGAAAGAGAGACGGCGAAATAAATTAGAATCGTGTTGGAGAAAATTCGAAAAAACTGCATGGCAGAAGAAGAGAAAAGAGGGGAGAGGGAGGAAGATATTAGACACAAGACTAATTTTAATAAAATCTTCTAGTGCAGAATAGAAAGAAAGAAGACAGAAACAATCAAACAAATGAAAGAAAAGGGTAGAAAGAGATTTCAACCGAGGACAATTCGGATACATTTAAGCGCCAAAAAGAAGATAGATATAAAGAAACAGAGAGAAAGAGAGAATAGAAACGACTAGAATTTGAATAAAATTTCACTGGGCAAGAGAAGTAAGCCGGGCACAATGGGAAATGTCTGGTTTTTATCCAGGGCTTCCGCTGGCTCCGAGTAGTAGACATAAATCATTTCCACCATTCTCACTTATCCGCGAAAAACGTGGAAAATCATGAAACATCCTAAGGCACTAACTATTCCACAGTGTAAAACAACTTTCTTGTAAAAGCAGTGAGGCGAGTCCGTTGCTTTCCTAAATTACGTGAAGTCTATATTCGATCATCACGGAATGGGGGAAAAATCACGACAATGAATAGTCATATTTCAAAGAGAAGTCAATTTCTAAAATCATGTAAAATCATTTCCTGAATAGAATGTTTACGACTAACTCTGAAATCATACTTACATTACTTATTGTAATTTCTTCGTTTTACAATCAAATGATTATACTCTATTCTGTTCTCTTTTTTTTTCTTCATCTGCAGGCAACCAAATAAGCGTGACATTGATGGAGGAGGAACTTTGTCACGAAACAACAGTATGGATCATCGTGTAGCTCTTCTTCACTAAGTCATCAAGCTATTACAGCCCGGGCTTCCGGGCGTCTAGGCTAACCGGGTTTCGGCCCGGGACAGCCTAGGCAGTACCGAGGGGGTGTGTGGTCCAGCTAGGACGCAACGACCCCGAGAAGCAGAAGACTCTCCAAGGGCAGACGGAGTTGCTGAAGCAGAATCGACCGCTCAAGCAAGAAGATAACGGGATCTAGGCAGATCAGAGGTAATACGTTTCATCTAGAACGTCTTTAGAGGACGTTTGTTTCAGCTAAAACGTCTCACTGCACCCAGCATCCTGCAGCAAATGGAACATTCTCCCTGCGGAAGCTCAGGTCACGGGACAGTGCCACCAACAAGCTTGGTCCAGCAACAGGAGAAGGAGGAGAAGCACAAGGCGGAAGTCGTTCCAAATCTTCACGAATACTCCCAGGCTCTCCAGGGTCAGAAGGAATTACAGAAGCCGAAGGGTCTCCAAGACCCTGAGAAAAAGGTGGTGACGCAGAATCAGCAGCCAAAGCAACATACCATCGAGCAGAAGCCTACCCAACCGACCCTACCAAACAAATACATATCACACCTCGATGGCAGCCAAAAGGACGTAGCTCGACCAGTAGACCTTCCTACATCTGAGGCTGTGGCTACCTCAACCAACTCCAGTGCAGCATCCGTGACTACCTCTGTAATCATAACCGCAGCGGCGACGCCGGTTACGTTTTCGCGGTCTGCAAATAGCTCCCTACGAAGCCCTTCTCTCGCCAGGCCTAGTGGGGTAAACTCGGGTTCACTCTCGGTAGTCAGCGGCAGCAGCAGCAGCAGCATCCGGAACGTTCAACAGTCGTCATCATCTTCAAGCAAGGCCAAAGTTCCAAACTCTCATGACAAAATGGAGGCACTTGGAGGAGGTGAGGGAAATCATATTTTGTTATACCCATGTAACGCTTTATTAACTCTTATTTGCATCGTTTTTGTTGTTTTGTTAATACTAAGTTATGGCCAACAAAGTTACACGTGTGATGCACATTTTGATGCTACCCCAAACCCTATTTTTCTCGTTTTTAACAAAGCAATGTCTAGTGCAGGAAGAATGAGGGCGCTATTCATTGCCACAACACTGACACAACATGGAGTCGTATATGGCTCTTAGCCTCTGACACAATATTTACCATGGCCAAAATTGTTCAGATGGTTTATCGCCAGTTACGGTTTTACTTCAAGTTGTAGGGGAACATAAATGGTGTTAGGATCATGCTTTTAAGGTCATGGAACATTAGATAGTTGAGAGACTGAAAGAGAGAGGAGGGAGGGACAATTTATAATAAAGTTTAAGTAAACAAACTTAATATTTCGTAGGAAAGAGGGTGGAAGAGGGGTTAGTAAAGCGCACATTTAAATGTTTTTGTTCTGTTATCAAAATTATAACTATTTATAATTAAAATCACATTTACGAGGTAAATAACAAACGTTTATTTGTTGCACAACCGTAAATGCAATCAGTATGAGTTGAAATTCTAGCAACAAATCATGAACAACGCAAAATGTTAAGCTTGCTAATATCCGAACAGAATTCTAATTTATTCTAAGATTATCGGTATATATCGGCGCACATCAGCACTGTACAAGAAAACGATGAAGATGATGGCATGATTTCAACTCAATAATGAAAAGGACACCATTGGTGTACTTTTCATTATTGAGTTGAAATTCTTGCAACAATGATTAAACGCAACATTGAAGGCTTGTTATTATCTGAACTGGATTCTAATATAATTATCGTTACGAGACGAACAAAAACAAAATAGGCGCTCGTACAAGAAAACGATGAAGATGATGGTGTCTTTGTCATCAATATCGCTAAGAGGTGTGTGGGTGACAGGTCCGCGCGTGCCGCTCTAATCTTTGCTAGACTCTAGCTCTCTTACATCACCCCCGAGCATTTCGTTGTAAAGGAGGGAGTGAGAGGCGCGTGGCGAAGGAGGCATAAGCCCCTGCGACTCGGAAGAGGAAGGGAGGGGTGGTCAAGTCCACCTTGACAGATAAAAGGGGCCCGCTATTCTTCCCTTATAGAGGAGGTGGGGGGGAGGGGGGAGGGGGGGGGGTAGTTAGAGTCCACCTTTCGTAGTGAAGAAGGGAGTGAGAGACGCGTGTCAAAGGAGGCAGAAGCCCCTGCGACAAAATGGGGTGGGGGGGGGGGGGGTATTCAACCCCTTGAGCATTTCGTTGTCAAGGAAGGAGATATGAAGACACGTGGCAAAGCAGGCACAGGTCCCCAAGATTCGGAGTGGGGGGGGGGGGGGGGGGGGTATAGTCCACCTGGACGGGGGCACATGCCCCACACACATATAGTGTGTATGGGAGTGTGTGTGTGTGTGGTGGTGGGGGGGGGGGGGGGGTCAGAGTCCACTGACTCACAATGTGAACTTTGGGTGTAGGAGGGGGGGGGGGGGGCAATTGTCCTTTACGATACTTCCGCGAGTGTGCGTTACCATGCAATACTGTGACATTTTATCTTCAGACTTGTACGGCCAAACAAAATTAAGGAGAAGGAACCCGTGGGCGAATTCAAATGCAATTTTCGTTTCTATTTTACTCGTTTTCATGAATATCGTGCGGGCAGCTGCCGTGCTGCTTCCTCAACCGAATGGATGCATTTCGAGCTAAACTGGAGGAAATGTTTTCTATATTCTTGTATACGCCATCATCTTGTTTGCTATTCGTTTTCTACAAGATCCACAGTTTATCTTCTAATTTCCCCAAGCAGTGTTTGAATTTCCCTATAAATTATACTTCCATTATGTAATAACCCACAATGGCTATATATAATGCATCCGAAATTTATCGACGAATTTTGGTCTAGTAATTAGTATTCCGCATGTACATCTTTTTTTCTGCGCAGTACTCCTGGCTAATTTGGCAAATGTGCATGTTGTATATAGTATACCCCCCCTTTTTTTTTTCAATGCTCCAAAGGATATAAACAAAAGGTCCTACCACCTCTCTGCCCGAACAGTGAGATGTATTTTGACTAAAAACGGGGAGTTTGTTTTGGCTGCTAAAGCTCAGGCTAGGCGTGTAAACACCAAACCCCGTTACTTAGATTGTAGTGGCGTATTCAGGGACAGGGGGAGGAGGGGGGGGGGGGGGAGGGGGCAGAATCCCCATAGAGGCGTCTTCACCAAAAATGAAATAGTCTGGTGCGATAAGTATTTTCTTTTCTATTTTCCCCAGTTAATCCACAAAATGGGTAAAGTAAAATGGGTAGTCATGATTTTACGCAAAGGATGGGAAATGAGATGGGTGATATATGTCTCAAGCCTGCGAGGGAGGGAGGGAGGGGGGGGGGGGGGGAGGGGCGTTGTACCCCTTGCATAGCCTACCTAGCTACGCCACTGCATGTAAACATCATCTCGTGTTTTTCGGAGTTGTACAGACTCTGCGCAAGGTATTCCCTCATGATATAGTGATGGGGCGAATCCTTCTCGCCCGTTCTCGGCGCAGCCTTTGTACATGCATCAGCAATAGATCTGTGATGTAGATAGCCGTGCTAAAAGCTTTTTTTTCGCCGGGGTGTAAGTCTGTAGATGCTCTACTATTACACCCCATCAGCAAGGCAGCTCTGTTCACACGAGAAACGTACCCAATTATCTTATTTGCCAAAAGCGTATAGCCGTTATTTGCGCGGAATGAATGCAATTACGCCACCAATATTCCAGAAATTCGCTGTGTCAACAGCTAGCGCGCATCTATTCTGTATAAAGCGATGGCGTTATCTGCAGTGGATCTCCCGCACATGACCTATAGTCCCACATCACCGTTTCTCCTTCCGTTTCCTATCCGACCAAAATGTGACGAAACGGTCAGTATGGCACATTTTGGAGTTCCGTGGCGTTTAGTTTACGCGAAACGGAGCCTAATTACAAGTATCCTACTAGTCCATTCCGAACTTGGTTCGCATCATTTCGTTTCCTGCTGGTACCTTCCGGATGTCAAACGGTTAGGAACGTAAGGAGAAACAGTGTAGTGGGACTAGGCCATGATATTATGGCAAGGGATCGGTTTTACATATGTATGATAGAGCGCTTTGTGTGTGGCGACAACATTGATGTATAACGGCAGATAGATAAGATTAATGATACCTTGATAATACCGGGGATGAAATGAATGAGTTCATGTTTGATTGATGATAATGTATAATTATTAAAAAGGTTTAGATTACATCATCATGGTTATGACTCGTCGTAAGTAAGATTGTTAATCGATGGAGAAAGGGCAGCAACGTAATATGTGTTATTTCATTGTTATTACAATCACTTTTATATTATAAAGGAAAAATAATATATGATCCAAGAGCGAAAATGGATGAATAGCGATACAAGTATGTTAAAGGGACTTAGTAACATTGTCCAAAGCCTCAAAATCCAATTGAAATTCTAGCGGTTCCCTCATATACCTTGTTGTATTCTTATTAACACAAAACAAGCATGGGACAGGTTTCGGTTTTTCAAATTTCCCTTTCGTTAAAAAGATATTTACGATTGAAGTGTTCAGATGTCAAATTATCCAATGGATCGTCAGAACCGTGTACAAATTGAAAGTGAGTGCAATGAGTTAGTGAATGTCACTTTGTTTTTTTGCTTATTACTCGGCCATATAAAGTCCATTTAACTTGAAATTTTCACACAACACCCAGTGGACATATCAGATAACAACAATGTACATTGTATCAACCACTCATCGCTTTTTGCACATGTCAACAAAGTTACTAGATCCCTTTAAGTAAGTTAATTGTGAGAGAAAGATGAAAATCGAGGTAGAAAGTGCCGATATATTAATTACATATTACATTGTAATGAGAGTGGTCGTGGAATGTTGATGGTGATACAAACAGTGAAACATATGCAAAATTGCATAACGATTTTCATCACATTCTTTAGAACAATTGAAGAAAAGTGATTAGTATTTGTTTTGATGAAAGAGTGTTGCGAAATTATTGGACAAATAAAGTGGGTTTATTTATAAATGATGATGAAGATGATGATGATTATGTTGATGATGATGATGGTGATGACGACGTGAGGATGATGACGACAATGATTATGATGAAGATAACGGTGATTTTGATTCATGGAGAGGAGAAATAGGAGAGTGCAGAGGTTTAACAGAGGAATGAAGATTATTTCACGAGTGTCTTCAATGATATCCCTTAAAAATTGAAACATTGATATATCAGATTTGCCCAATTTTCCATAATTTCACCCACAGGTCCTGGTTACCCATACGGCAGCCCATACATCGTTCCCGGGAACGCAGCGGCTTACAAACCCGGCAGTAGCATGCTCCCCTCACAGGGCAGTCTCCGCGGTGCGTGGCCTCCTACCCACCTAGAAGGTACGCTATTGTTACAGTTATGTAAACAATTTATGAACATTGCATCATATTGAAACTTGAAACTTTAACAGATTTTGATTAATTAATATTCATAAGGAGAAATAAGAAATGTTTAATTCAATAACTTGCTCTTCTGAGGTGATGGTATTTATTTCGTAAAAAATAATGCATATTTTCAATTTGCATGTTTTTGAAGAAGCATAGATTACGTGGAATGATACTGAGAGCGAGAATGTTGGCTAAATTGAGTTCTGCATTATACCATCGTGTAGGTTGGAGCCTATATGTGACACCAATTTTTCAGATAATATGATTATTTCTGTTTCTATATACAAGGCTCCCAAATAAATATATAACTTGAAACATGAATATGATCTCCGACATATACTAAAAACTAAATTAGTTATTCACAACCAACATTAGTGAACACGAATTCACAATAATGTTGGATCTTTCATCGTAATTTTTACATGTTTAGTTGCTCTCTTCCTATTCGTCATTCTTTCTTCTCCAACCTGTTTAATTGTTTCACGGACTTGCAGTAGAACAGCCATTGGCTGAGGGGGCTGAAGCAAAGTTACCGTGATGAAATAAAATAAACTCAACTCGACTCATTATACATTCTTACACGAATGCACAATAATGTTCCATCTTTCATCGCACATTTGAGTTGCTCTCTGCGCAAAGTTCTTACCGCGGTGAAATAAACTCAACTCAACTAAAACTCATTATACATTTCTACACGAATGCACAATAATGTTGGATCTTTCATCGCACATTTGTACATTTTTAGTTGCTCTCTTCCTATTCGTCACTCATCTCATCTCTCCTCCCCCGACCTTTGTGGATGTCTCAGCGCCTCCTCATGTCATCTCACTTCCGCTTTTCACTTTCGCTTCTTCACCACTCTCTCTTCCTCCAAAAACATCCGACTTCTTCCAAACTTATTTCCCCCGAAACTCAAACTGTATCTCCTCAGTGTGTTTCATAACGCCATTTTTCCTCTTTCGTTATGCTATATAGTTTTCCCGGACTCAACACATTATTTGTACGCTTGCCACATACTTTTTTTTTGGGAGGGGGGGAAGTGTAGACTTTTGAGACTTTGGTAGTTAAAGTTTACATTGTTGTGTAGAAATGCATGGAAACTAACAATTTGTAATTTCATGGAATAGCGCATAATCAATACAAAACAATTGCCATTACATTTTGTAGAAATGTATTGTGAGGGGGCGCAGTCAATCAAGCGCACTGTTTGTACGCCAGTGTCTCTCTTTCGTTATTGGGGGAGGGGAGGGGGGCATTCACCGGACCAAGCACACCCCCTGTACGCCATGCAGTGCCCCTCTTTAGTGTATTGGGGGAGGGGAGGGGGGCATTCACCGGACCAAGCACACCACCTGTACGCCATGCAGTGCCCCTCTTTAGTGTCTTGGGGGAGGGGAGGGGGGCATTCACCGGACCAAGCACACCACCTGTACGCCATGCAGTGCCCCTCTTTAGTGTATTGGGGGAGGGGAGGGGGGCATTCACCGGACCAAGCACACCACCTGTACGCCATGCAGTGCCCCTCTTTAGTGTATTTCTTCTTCCGCTTCCGCTTCCCCTTACACCCCACTTTTATCTTACTGCACACCCCACCTCTAGCCTTCGTGATATCCCCCTCCCCGCTTTTTATGATTGACCCTCCTCACCCATCGCCCAACTTCCATTTTCCACCTATATCCCGTTCATCACCCATCTCTCGGCACTTATCTCTAACTTTGCCGAAGCATGTATTTTTATACCACTATCTTATTCTGTCCCTTTGTGCCCGATAAACCTGGCGAATGTTTCTATTTCGAGATTTGTTTTCATGTTATACTATGTCTTTTACACCCATATCTCTTTCTGTCCCACGCGTGTTCGCTAAACCTTTTAAAGGTGGATTGATTAGTACATCAGGGGGGTGTTTCACAATGATCCTAAGTTGAACTTAACTCAAAGTTAGACTTAAAAAGAATGGAAAGCCATTAGTTTCTTTGACAAATTGTTGTAAAATTTCTTTTAAAAGGCATAAAATGATGATTAAAATTATAATAATATGTTCTATTTTTAAGGAGATTCCATGTATATTGATGTAAAATTTATGACAGTCTAAAATACTAGCATTCTTGCTTTAGAATATGTTTTATTCTAAGGCTACAAATGGCTTTCCATAATAATTAAGTCCAACTTTAGTGTTAAGTTCAACTTTACAGGATCTTTGTGAAACACCCCCTGATGTATAAAGCGTGTCACTAAAACATGGCTGGCTATGTTTAGCCGTAACATCGCGTTCATGTTTCATGCGTTTCCACTTAACACCATCTCGATGTTTAGTGTGTGTGTCCGTGTTGACACATGTATCGTGTCTGTCTTTGTGTCGTCATAATTTTACGTAAGCCCCTAGAAGTCTAGCTTTTTTCTTTTGTCTTCTAACATGATGCTTACACACCTCCTTGGATCTGTTAAAGAGATCTAGTAACTTCGTTGACATGTGCAAAAAGTGATGAATGGTTTATAAAATGTATATTGTTGTTATTTGTTATGTCCACAGGGTATTGTGTGAAAATTTCAAGTCAAATGGACATTATATGGCCGAGTAATGAGCAAAAATGCAAAGTGATATTCACTAACTCACTGCACTCACTTTGTACACGGTTTCAAAAATCCAACGGATAATTTATTATCTGAACACTTCAATCGTACATATCTTTGTAACGAAAGGGAAATTAAAAAAAAAACGAAACCTGTCCCATGATTTTATTGTTAATACGAATACAACAAGGTATGAGGGAACCACTAGAATTCAAATTTGATTTTTAGGATTTGGACAATGTTACCAAGTCCCTTTAACCGCGTCCACGTTGTACCCTGCCCCCCCCCCCCCGAAAAAATAAATAAATACAAACAGCAACAACAATCGAACGGACAAACAGACAAGCAAGCAAACAAACAAGTAAACACAAGCACAAATACAGAATCAAACAAACAACCGAACAAACAAGAAACAAACTAATTGTTAATAGTTTGAATATCAGCCATTGAATTGAACTTCACTTTACCTTTTGGTTGGAGATTTTTTTAAAGGTTTGAAAATAAATGAAAGGAAAACGATACAAATATTATTGATGTGTTGTATATATTTATCTATGTTGACAGGTTTAGCGTCTCTGCCCGTGGGATCATCACACCTGTACCCCTCCTACCTGTCGCTACCCGGCCTGCCCACCCCCACCGCACCCCTTGGAGGGGTCGCCTTTCTGCCACCTGCATCAATCTCCGGCCCAGGTACGTATACTTCAATTTATAAATCGGGTTGAATTAACACAATGTACGGTCATTGTTGTATTCAAATTTCCAATTTAATACGACAACGGCAACAAAATAATACCTAACCTAATGCAACTGTTGCATTCATACTCATTTTCAAGTGGTTCGTAATGCTCCTTTGTTAATGTTTTTTTTTCAATTTATTTCCGTTTCCATATCGAAATGATCATTAACAAATTAATGTTAACTTTGATTTATAATGATATGAATTTATTGAGGAGATTTATTGTGGGGCTCTTGAACAAAAATATAAGTAATAATTACATTATTTTGATAATTTATTTTTTTCTCAAAAATAATACTCGTTTCTATACTTCGCCATCGGAGCTAGAGTTCTCCCAAATTACTGATTAACTCCGTATGTTTGAGAGATTTTACTCAAGATTTAAGAGCTCATGAAAGCCATATAGCAAAAAATTAGTGACCGCAGATTTTACATATGTATATATCACTCGTTGTGAGTGAGTGTCGGCAAAATGCTGTGCTGCTTTTCATTATGAATTTTGCCTTTTTGAGAGTCATGAAAGTGGTACGCAGCGGCACCGTTTCATTGACAGTAATTAAAACTGCATGGTGCGCGCTTCTTCATTATCGCAAGATCGCTTTTAAACACTCTTCGCTTCCATTTTAATAGATAAATGATGATCTGTAACTATAGCGTGAGCTGCCCAATCGTTTCCAAATACTGCGTAGCTAGGGACATCTATGCAGATGGTGGGAGTAAAGGGGGGGGGGGCGGGATAGGCTGGTGGCCATTAGGGGGTTAATCTGCTAAAAGATGCAATTTAGTGATTGTGTACAATTTTGAAAAAACATGTCATAATCATTTAGAAATTAACCCTCAAACTCCGTTTCGTTTTTTGTATATAGGGACAATCAGTTTAGTTCTATGTTTAGTTGGGTTACTTGTCATTATTCTTGTCTAGATAAAGAATCTGAGGAGCGAAAGCTTGGTTCTATTTGACTAACATTAATATAAGTAGTTGTCAGCATATTTTTCCTTCTATTTTTCTAAAAAAATAACAACCCTAATGGCTACGCCATTGAATCTATCTGATCCTAATGATAATTTCCTGAAACCCACTGACTTCCTCAACACACGGTGGCAGTGGCGTAGCATAAGGGGGCACAATG
Organism: Echinarachnius parma; assembly: GCA_037951105.1. Lineage (NCBI taxonomy): Eukaryota > Metazoa > Echinodermata > Echinoidea > Clypeasteroida > Echinarachniidae > Echinarachnius > Echinarachnius parma. The sequence continues at coordinate 45,860 of JBAMJV010004703.1, forward strand.
GGGGCGGAGGGGGGGGGGGGGGGGTTGCCTCCTTTTGCAAACTTCTCAGTATACCCCTACACCCACTGCCCTCTACAGCCCACTTCTGGCTAAAATATACATACAGAAAAAACATTTCATGGTACTTAGTTTAGTTTAGAAACACCCCACGCGATACTTATTTGTTCGCTTTTATTGATGTGTACATTATACTGAAAATGACCCATATTTTGCCCCGTCATGGTTTGAACCAATCTACTACAGTGCTTCCCTAAACCCCAAACAAACAAACAAGCACATAAACAAACAAACAAACAAACAAACAAACAAACAAACAAACAAACAAACAAACAAACAAACAAGCATGCGAGCAAAGAAATAAACTGGAAAGCTAACATGTGAACGGACAGGACAATAGATCCCATCTAGCACATGAATATGTAAAAGTAAAACGATATCATATCATGGCTATTCAGAAGCGGCACTCTTTTTCCGGGTAGTCTGTCCTATCAGGTAATTAGATGCAGCATCGTAATGGGGTTCAATTTTGTTGGCTTTTAACAATTACTAGATCAAGTAACGTTTGGGACTTCAAGCTATTAATTTCAACGCGGGAGCGGGGGCTTGCACTCGATATCTTTTAATCATTAACCGTATCGGGAAGAGCTCTTTCGAAATGAGTCCATGAATATCACATTATGGATTCATTCTTGATGGCTCGTTGAAATTTGTCGATTGGGTGTTTTGTCCCATTTGCATTGATAGCGCAGCAACATTAATGATATTTTTATGTTTACAAGTGTGGTTTGCAATCACTGGAAAAGAGAAATTGCAAAACGGAGGAATAATTAATTACAGCTGCCCACAGTTTTCCATGTTAAAAATAACTTTTTAAAATAGATAAAATGATAATTATTCTTGTGATAGATGAATATTCCCGGAAACGGACAAGAAAACGACTAGATGTTTTCAAACATTACACCCTTGATTCATATTCAGATTGTCACCCCGTCCCTGCAACGCTCCACCCTCCTCACCTGGAGGGCAAGGGCCTGATACCCTTCTACCAACACTCTTCTGGTCTCCAAGAAAAAAGACTAGAAATATATTGCAATTGGCAGGTCTAAATGCAAAGAAGTACTACACCCTTAATACAAGCTCAATTAATTTGTTAAATTTGTCTTTTTAAAATTCAGATGGCCAGCCCATCCCTGCAACGCTCCACCCTCCACACCTAGACAGCAAGGGCCTGATACCCTTCTACCACCCAGCATCAATCCTGGACAAGGAGAGTCTCGATCATGCCAAACACCAGGCCAACCTGCAGAGGCACGACAAGAGACATCTGACGTTTCCTAAAATAGAAAGTGACGTAACCAGTCCGACGGCCAGCAGCAGAGTGTCGGGGAAGCATGATAAGTCAGGAGGTCTTAGAGAGGGTGGTGGAGGTGGAGGTGGAGGTGGGGAGTCCCAGAGCAGGACGAATCAGCATCATCAGTCCAGTGGGAAGAGACATCACATCAAGGAAGAGACACAATTGCATCCTCATGTGGAGAACAGCGGTGTTGCGACAAAATATCAGTCGGACGGTGCTAGGGACAATGCTAAGGACAATTCTAAGGACAGTGCTGGTGAGGGTATTGATAGCAGGACGTTTGCAAAGAGGGCTAGTCACCCTGGTCCGGACAGTGGCAAAGGGAATTTCCCGGACAAAGGGGAAGGGAATTCCCCTGGCTTGCATCACACCAAAGACAAAGGGGAAGCTAGCGGGAGTGATGGAGCATCGGAGAAGAGGAAGAAAAGCTCCAAGAAAAGATCAGATCATGCGGATGAGAATGGGAATTCGGTCAAGACCAATATCGGCAAGTCAGGAGCGTTTAGTAAAGCGATGACAGACAGACTGATTAGCCCGCCTGGAGCTGCAAGGATACCAGGTGTTGGACTAGAAGCACCGATGGGCAGCATGGGAACCGTGTTGTCCGTCGGTGTTGAACCGTACGCACTGACAAGCGATGCGCACCGTGCTTCCTCACTCCTCAAGACTGTCTCGCCACCCATCTCTGCCCCGGGAGGCATCGGGGACGGGATGAAGCAACCACAGACACTCTTGCCGCACAAGTCTGTCTCTTCTTTCGGGACTAGCTCAATTCTGAGTCCATTGGGAGCTTCCCCAGCACTGGCTCAGTCGCAGGTGAAAAGACATTCCCCAAAGGATAGCGTTAGACGTTTGCCTGATGATGGTGTTTCCAAGCAGAGCAGAGAGGAGAAGGGCAGCATCGTATCACCCAAGGACAGCTATTCTCCCAGGGACAAAGTGACCAGCCCGAATACAGGTACATATTCTATTTGTTTGTTCTTAACGTGTTTCTTGTAGTGGCATGTGTAAGAATCATGCATGTAACGTTTAAATTGATTAATTACGATTCTTTTTGTCTCGGGTTTGAATCTATTTCTTTGCTTGTTTCATTTGTATTGTTAATTTCTGGTCAGTTTCACCATGTTTGAAACGATTATTTTAGGTGTGATTTGTATGTGTGTGTTTTTAAAAATCAAATAGTGCTTACGTTTGTAGTATGTTTTCACAGTTTTGCCAAACCTTGGCCTCCACCTTGTGTTTCATTTTGTGTTCTCATTTATTTCAACTTTCATTGTTTTACATCATATGATATTTATAAGTATGTCATATATCATAATGTGACTAAATGACACTTCAACCAATTCTATTTCATATCAAAGTTAGAACACTGCTGATATGTGTCCACCTATCACGTATTCATGTTTACCTCTGAAATGTCATTGCCTTTAATTCACCCTCTCATATCTCCTTTCTGGTATATAGTATATAGCTACCTCTTCAAGACATATTTATATATTTCTTAATATAATTAAAACACATCCGCATTATACAGTTTCACTGACATTATTTATGTATTAGAAAAGGATTCGATTAAGTTTTCTTAATCATTTTGTTCCTTTTGATCGGAGTTAAACTTGCATTAGACAAGTCTTATTTAGTTTCAATACATTCATAAAAGCGAAAACAATTTCAGTCAATTTATTAGTCTCATAAACATTTCCTTTCTTAAAGGGATCTAGTTTAATACTTTGTTGTCATGTGCAAAAAGTGATAAATGGTTGATACAATTTATATTGTTGTGATCTGATATGTCCACTGAGTAATGTGTGAACATTTCATGTTAAATGGATGTTATATGGCCGAGTAATGAGCCAAAATGCTCAGTGATATTCACTAACTGTGTACACGAACACAAATATCCAGTGGATAGTTTAACATCCGGACACTTCAATTGTAAATATCTATTTAACGAAAGGGACATTCGAAAAGCCGAAACCTGTCCCATGCTTCTATTGTTAATACGAATACAACAAGGTAAAAGAGAACCGCTATAGTAAGTCTGAAGGATTCTGACAATGCTACTAGATCTCTTTAAAGGGTGAAAATAAATGTGATTGAATTATTGAACGCAGAGTCAGAGCTAGATTTAGGAAGATGACGTTTGCGTCTATAATAAAAGAATAAATGGAGAGTTTGACAACGTGGCATAACCCTGATAAACCATTATGGGGAGGACGGTTTTTTTTGTATTGAGGGGGGGGGGGGGGGGACAGGGGGGGACAAGGGGAGGGTGTGTTTATAGAAATGAGTGTATTATGTGTGTTTGAATTTCTTAAAATGTTCCGTTGGGGGTGATGAGGGGGCGAATAATCACGGGGGGGGGGGGGAGGGGAGAGTGTTCGGGGTACGCCCCATTATCCTTTCCATGACTCAGTCACATTAATGACAAGTCATGATACTAGCTCTAGGGCCAAGATTGATATCTATACGGCTTCACACGTAGATTTCTTGCTTGCCCTCTTGTAATTGGCAGTTATACAAGTTTAAAATGTTACTTCTTGATGTATGTTATTCATATGGTTGTATATCTATAAGTTGTACCACATTTGTAGCGACAAGATGCATACAATTTTCAACACGTCTTCATGACAAATTTGCGATTGCACCCCTATATGTTTGGAGTCGTGTGACCACAGGGGAGAAAGAGTTATATAGTGATTGGGGTCACGGGGAAGAATTTCTAAAGAGGGGGGATAATTTGCCCCCCTCCCCAATTTCTATTACTATCTTCATATACGCTGATGAAATCACGATGGTTTGATTGTACCGATAGTTCTATCGCCAAGATACGTATCTTAATGTCTTCATGAACAAGTTTGCGTTCGCGCCCTTTTTTATGTTGGAGTCATCTAGAGTCAGTTGCACATTCATTTACTGATCGGAGTGGGGAACCATTTCTAAAGAGGGGGATTATTTGCCCCCTTCCCCCATTTACCATTTACTATCGTTATATGCGCCAATGGAATCACGGCTGTTCGATTAAGTTGTACCGATAGTTGTTAGCGCCAAGATTAGTATCTTTACATCTTCATGAAAAGTTTGCGTTCGCGCCCTTTACGCTTGGAGTCATTCCCTTGCAGGGGGAAACATAACTGATGGGGGGGGGGGGGGGGGGGGGCTGGTGGTCTAAAGAGGCGGAGGGTTGCCCCCACCACTGTATCTGCCCCAATGGAATCACGCAAGTTTGATTAAGTTGTAGCGATAGTTTTAGCGCCAAGATTAGTATCTAAACGTCTTTATGAAGAAAAAAAGTTTGCGTTCGCGCCCTTTACGATTGGACTCGTACCGCTGCAGGGGAGAAACATTACTGATGGCGTTGGGGGTGGGGGGGGGGGGGTGGGGGTCCAAAGAGGGGGAGGGTTGCCCCCCTTACAATATTTTCTTCGCTGATAAAATCATGACCATTCGATTAAGTTGTAGCGATAGTTTTTGCGCCACGATTAGTATCTTTACATATTGATGAAAAAGTTGCGTTCGCGCCCTTTACGCTCGGAGTCATTCCGCCGCAGGGGGAAACATAACTGATGGGGGGGGGGGGGGGGGGGGGTGGTGGTCCATAGAGGGGGAGGTTTGCCCCCTACTATCTTTATCTGCGCCAATGGAATCACGCAAGTTTGATTAAGTTGTAGCGATAGTTTTAGCGCCAAGATTAGTATCTAAACGTCTTTATGAGAAAAAAAAAGTTTGCGTTCGCGCCCTTTACGATGGAGTCGTTCCGCCGCAGGGGAGAAACATTAATTACCGAACGGAACAACTCTCAACTCTATTTATAAATTTTATACGCTCAATTAAAAAAATGAAAATAAAAGAGAAAATAAAAAAAGCAACGGGTCGGAATAGGTCTAAACTCATTTCATTATAACTTATTGATGTAAAATAGTAATCAGTAATAATGCGCAATCAGATGCTTAAATAACCAATATATTGTTAATAAGTATAATACCAATACATGACTTTAATCATTATTCTTAAAGCATATTTCTACCTTTCATAAACTCTATTAAAAAGAAGTAAATAAGTTAATAAGAAATGCCAACATGCCTACCAAAAGAAAGTATTGTTTAAAATAAATAAATACTGTATGATATACACCGTTAAAACGCTTTGTAAAAAAACGCTGTGTAAAAATGGTTGTTAAATCTTTTCATACATCTTTAGGTGTAGCATGATAAGTTGAATAAAGAAGGGTTGCGTGAAGCGGCCATTGTTCAAGCGTTGATGAAACGTGTTAAATCACGTGATAGTTTCGACCGCAAAATCACCGCATCAAAACCCATTTTGTCCCATTGCAAATCAAGCGAACCGAGATAGCGCAGTCGATAGAGAGTGAGGCTTATAACCCAAAGACCCCCGGTTCGAATCCTACCCATGCCGCTTTTACATCTTGTTTTGTATTTGCTATTTCAACAACGGGATTGTTGAAATTTATTCTAAACAACAGTTGTAGAACAAATTAAAACAACAGTTGTGTAAACTTTAAACAACTGGGGTTGTTGAATGTTTTCAACAACAGTTGGATGGTTCATATGTCAAACAGCGGTTGTTGAAAAATTTCAACAAGCTGTTGAATTTGTTTACACAGCGTTTTAACAGTGTATGGCTTCACGAATTTGAACTCTATTTCTACATTTTAAACACTACATAGCAAACAAAATTGAAAACATTCCTACTGCAAACGAATTACGTTAATCATGCTTATTATTATGATAGTATGACGTCCAAAATTACTTTCAAGTATAATGTATACTAAAAAGGGAAAGAAGCCATATACACATAACTACAGGGACGACTTTCTGTCAAAGATAATGATCAATATAATATGCTGCGAAAATAATCTATTTTGTATCTTAATAATTTTGAGGGTAAAATTAATCAGGTTTAATCCTTACAAGATCTGAAATATGACATCAATTCGTGATGACCTCTCAGCTACCAAGAACCGCGAAGGATTTTCATTAAAGGGATCTAGTAACTTTGTTGACATGTGCTAAAAGTGATGAGTGGTTGATACAATGTATATTGTTGTTATCTGATATGTCCACAGGGTATTGTGTGGAAATTTCAAGTCAAATGGACGTTATATGGCCGAGTAATGAGCAAAAATGCAAAGTGATGTTCACAAACTCATTACACTCACTTTGTACACGGTTTTCGCGATCCGTTGGATTATTTAACATCTGAACACTTCAATCGTAAATATCTCCTTAAGGGAAGGGAAATTTGAAAAACCGAAACCTGTCCCATGATTTTATTGTTAATACGAATACAACAAGGTATGAGGGAACCGCTAGAATTCCAATTGTATTTTGAGGATTTGGGCAATGTTACTAAGTCCCTTTAAGCCTAGAATAATAATACAAAATAATTTTATCGTTCTGTTACGTAGTTTATTTTCCGACCTTAAAGGTACACTTGAGTATTGGTACTTCCCGAAATGCCCCATTACACTAAATTGGTTGGTTTTAATTCCATTTGAAAGTTCATTGAATAAAATATGTGAAATGAAAATCATTCCCTTTCAAATGCATTATTTTAACAAAACATCACATGCATAATTTTGTATGAAAAATGGTTGAAACCAATGCTTTTTTTAGAGAGCGCCCTCTTGTGTTTAAATGGCTCTTTTTTTAATGATAACAAGCTTTTTACTTGGTCGTTTGTAATTTTCTATACCTTTCGAGCATGGTGGAGTTATAACTATTAGTTTGTAGTGGTATTGTGCAGGTTTTGATTACTAAAGCTCAGCCTTACCAAAACTGTACTACCCCTTTAACATAACTTCGTTTGTTTAAAAATATTATACGGTATCTTACAAAACGCCGTTCTGAACGAGACTGTGAATTCACCATGATTATGATTATACTATTATTATACTATGACGTAATGTTCACATGTTTCTACTTTGGTCTCGCTTTGTTCATGACGTCATCATGGTCACAATGGATTAGCCTACTGTTTTATTTTTTTCAGACCTCAAAATAATTTCACCTTTATTAAAAAAAGAGCTTTATCGTGATTCGACGGGTTTGTTCTAATTAGTTAGCTTCCTGCGCTGAGTTCTTGCGCTGGTTTTTCTCTTATCTCAGTATCTTCTATCAAAAATATAATTATAATCAAGATAAGGCGAACGAAATGACCTCATTTACGCTTAACTCTGTTGGAAAGATCAGTCCAGTATGGTGATGATGAATAAAGTTATTAAATAAAAACCAAATTAATTAGAATTCATACGTTCCATGAGATATGGACATTAAACAAAAATCTAACTTGAAACTTGCAGTGGACGTGGTGGAAGTGCCCTTAAATAATTAAAGGGATAATTGAGTTTTGGTATATACAAAACATCACATGCACAATATTTTATTTTATTTTAAATGGTTGAAACCAATGAGTTTTTAGAGAGCGCCCTCTTGAGTTTTAACGGCTCTTTAAAAAAAAAATGATAACAGGCTTTTTACTTAGTTGTTTGTAATTGTTTTATTCCTTTCGACCACGGTGGAGTTATAAATATTAGTTTGTAATGTTATGGTGCAGGTTTTGGTTACTAAAATTCAGTTTAACCAAAACTGTACTCTCTTTACCAAAACTCAACTATCCCTTTAAGCAAAATAATATTAACATGGACACTATAAAATATGAAACTTTCGATACTGCGTTGAAAAAAAGATGCCACTTCAGTTTAGTTGAGTTTAGTTAATTTCACCATGGTAACATACAAACCAGACCAAGTGTCGTTCTTCTGTTAATGATGTAGTCCATAAACTAACGGATATTGTGGTCCTGAAACATTTTTGTTTATAACAAAATATTTGACTGATTCTACAAGTACTAGTAGTTCTTCGAAACCTATTATTATGCGACCAGTTTTAATTGCCGATGTGTGCAAAATAGCCTTTGAAAATGTCAGGGCAATGTGATGAATTCTGTGTGGCTAGAATATGAGCTAAAATAAGAAGAGAACATTCATGGAGACATGAATGATGTTATTCGGGCAAACGACCATTTATAAGCTCCTGTGGAGGACATGTGCAGGACAAAACCTGATTGGTTCCCTAGACTATATGTAACAGGACAAAACCTGATTGGTTCCCTAGACTATATGTAACAGGACAAAACCTGATTGGTTCCCTAGACTATATGTAACAGGACAAAACCTGATTGGTTCCGTAGACTATATGTAACAGGACAAAACCTGATTGGTTCCCTAGACTATATGTAACAGGACAAAACCTGATTGGTTCCCTAGACTATATGTAACAGGACTTTGCCCGAATGTGACATGGTTTTGTTAGAGTTGTAGGTGTGTTTTTGCCCGAATATAGCCGTTTTCCAAACTCTTGGAGGGCTGCGCCCCGAGCCCCCCCCCCCCCCCCCCGCCTCCTACGCCTATGGTAAAAAATATACTGTGTTGACGCAGTGGAAACTTTACTTTATCCCCGTATCCCCGGATAAAGAGTAAAGAATCGGGGCAAAACCGGTTTTGTAATAAATAATTCTGCCGCTCCCGAAGAGGTTCTAAGCCACCGATACCGGACTTTACCGTAATGCCGCTGCAGCCCCACGGAATCACGCACGGTATCCAGATTACCTCTCAGACCGAGCTGCTTTATCAGCGGCATCCAGTGAGAGAATGAAGCGCCAAATATGTAGACTTGAACATTGCATGCTACTAAAATATTACGTAGGCCGAGACATCAGGTTTTTTCCGATTGTTGTTTCACTCACCGCTCCGTCTGTACGAAGTCAGATTTATAAAAGAAAACCTCAATATTGTAGAGTATGTTATGTCTGACTACGTACGTAGCCTCATCAAAGAGTTATATCCGAACTCCGTGTCCTTTTTCATGATGTACTATAAACGTGAATAAATGTATGGTTTCATCTTATGGGACGTGGGTGTAGATACTTGGGTGTGGGGAGGGGAGGGGGGGGGGGGGGGGGGCACGTGCCCCCAATAAATTAAAGGGATAGTTGAGTATTGGTCAAACTTAACTTTAGTAACCAAAACCTGCACCATTACGGTACAAACTAATAGTTATAACTCCACCATGCTCGAAAAGTATACACAATTACAAACGACTAAGTAAAACCCCTGTTATCATTCAAAAAGAGTCGTTACAACTCAAGAGGGCGCTCTTTTGTTAAAATAATGATTCAATAGAGATATCATCAACAACTTTTTAAAAACCTATTTAGATTTTTTTCGAAGTAGTTTATAAGCATTTTTTTTCTTTTTTCTAAAAAGTCAAAATGTCCCCTATAGCGGAGAACTTTTTAATAAAAATACGTTTATGGATATTTCAGCCGTTTCTGAACCGATTTTGATCAAAAAAAGTTTATTCTGTCATTAAAATTGTATGTTCTTTCAAATTTGACAGTCAGTTTTTCATTATCTCACAAATTTTTTTTTTGTGAAGTGCCCTCTTTACCAAAACTCAACTATCCCTTTAACTAAAACGAAACAAAACAAATCAGGAAATATATGTACAAGTAAAGACATACACAACATGTTCCTAAATCCTCCAGAATCAAGTCATGCTACTCAGTTTAGGCGGTTGGTATGATAAAGTAAACATTGGTATTTCATGGATTTTATCAAAAAATAAAACTAGTGTCGTGTTAACATTATTTCTGGTGTTAATTACATTGTATTAAAAACGCATAATTATAGTATATCACTGTCTACAGTTTACTCTTATTTGGAGTAGGTTTAGTGTTTTTACCCGCTCCGTAATCAAAGGAAGGATTTCACAACAGCCTTATTATTTTGACAAGTTCCTAAATGATAAGTTACGACTGCGATGACTGATGAACCTACGGACATAAACTATCCATTTGTCAGGAGTTCGGATCCTGTCCATAATATTTTTTTCTCAATTTTAGCAGTGGTGTAGCTTAGTGTAGCCAGGACCTTGGGGCGGCGGGATAGGCTTTCTATTCGTATTACGTACTGCAAAAACCACTCTGATGAAAAAGGACTTAAACTTCTCAATAATTCGACGAGAGAGGGCAACATTTTCATTCTGTGAACGCCTTCCATAAAGTTGATATCAACAACAGTCCAATCAGAGTCACATTTAACAATGATGTCTTCTGTTCAGCGATTGACTCGTGTTTTGGGCATGTACGGGGCATGTACGGGGCATGTACCAAATTATTCCGACGTCTTTATCTGAATAATAGTCACCGTTTGTAGGGCTTACGCATTTATCAGAAATTGCTTGTCACCAAGATACAGATTACGGTTAAAATGACTAAAATCCTCCCCAAATAATCCAATTTACACCGATTTATTTAAACTACCATTTACAAATACGATATTGAAAGGGAAATTTCACACGGTTCGAAATACACACTGGATTATTGATAGACAGTGCGCACAAACTAGCCTAGTTACAAATGGCGAACCACGGTGTAGCATTTCGTACATGCAGTACCCTATGCATCCCCACGAATCATTTGCAATCTTTAAAAACCTTGATTCCGATAGACGGGTCAATTTGATGCACCCACATGCAGTCACAATATTTACATTATCTCAGTCCTGTTTTCAAAACTCATCAGCTGTTATGTCTTGAGGATGCCAAAATAAACATTGTTCAGGGTATTGACCTGCGTTATCATAATCATAAGGGCGAGGTGGATAATTCACGATATTTATTTTCCCCGTATAACAAAATAGCACCCTTTCTCGGAACAAAATGTAATAAATAAGTTTCATTTCCGCATTAAGACGATCATTGATAATTTGTTTAGAAACAACAGTCGGGAGATCTTATTGCAAACATTTATTGTGCAATCATTTACTGGCTTAACCCCCGTTTGTCAGGGTGATGTCAGGGTGACGTCCGGACATAACCACGACCTCAACCGACTTGGTTGAAACTCACCCCGACGTAGGCCTGACGTTGCCCCGATTGAACCGTCTTAATATGAACGGTATATAGGATCTTACCCGGTTGACGTCAGGACGTCACCCCGACTGTTTGGGCCTATTAACACGGGGTATTATATAGCTACCCCTTCCCATAATTCCATTTTGGGAAAAAAGCAAATGTGAATAAATACATCGAGTTTGCCCACTAACAATTGTCATCGACACCGCCCTAAAAAAAATCAAAATAAAGCAAAATCAGAAAGCCCACCGTTGCCATTGTTTACAGGTCATTTTCCAAAAATGTATTATTGTGACATTTCGGGGCCTTACAGATAATACCAGGATGACTTGAAGATTACTGGATTGACCCTGACGATAACATGAAATAAAAACATGATATCGAATTTATGAGAGTCGTAGGTACATGAAGATAAGAGGAAAATGCCCCCTGTCTGAACCCTTACCCTTACCCCACCCTCACCCCTTCTATCCCTTACCCCCCCCCCCCCCCCCCCCCACCTTTTACCACCCCACCCCGCTCTTATGGATCAAAATAAGCCATTTTAAGTGTGTACACATGCTGCTCCATCTTAAAGGGATAGTTGAGTTCTGGTAAGGAGAGTACAGTTTTAGTGAAACTTAATTTTAGTAACCAAAACCTGCATCATTACATTACAAACTAATAGTTATAACTAGAAAGGAACACAAAATTACAAATGACGTAGTAAAGATCATATGCTATCATTCAAAAAGAGCCGTTAAAACGTAAGAGGGCGCTCTCTAAACACTCATCGGTTTCAACCATTTTGAATAAAATATTGTGCATGTGATGCTTTGTTGAAATAGTGATTAGATAGAGAAATAACCAACAACTATTTAAATACCTATTTTGTAACTTTTTTGAAAAGAGGAAGCATTTTTTTGAATTTTTAACGGCTGGTTCAAAATTCTCTAATAAACCCGGGGCCCCGGGTTTATTACAAATTGTTATATTTATGGATATTTCAGCCGTTTCTGAACCGATTTTGATCAAACAAAGATGATTTTATTGTTTAAATATTATGCTCTTTCAAATTTTACACACAGTTTTTCATTACCTCACAAACCAATTAAGTAGTCTAGCGCCCTCTCTACCAAAACTCAACTTTCCCTTTAACTACCTTCCATTCAGACTTTCTTGACATTGCTTTCGCTATACTGGCTTCGCTTTAGATTGATTGAGAGCTCCCTAATCAGGGGCCGCGGAATGGTTTTGAAAGTGGGGGGCTGACCACATTTGAACTGTTATATATTTCTTTGTTTTATGCTTATGTATTTCTTTGTTTTAATCCCAAAAAGTGGGGGCTGCAGCCCCCCTGGTTCCGCGGCCCCTGCTAATAATATTTCAACTTATTCCCCCAGCCCACATTGTTAAATATTTTTCCGTTGATAAAGTGTTGGATCTCAGCAGCGTTAAGTGGTTTTGCTTTCAGTTAATCGGAAGAACTTCGGAAATCAGAACACTCCATAAACATAACAACAATCACTCTTTTAAAACGAAAGAACAGAGACAAGAATAATGTGGGGGAGCGGGGGGGGGGGGGGGGTAAAGGGGATATTACCACTATGGTCGGAATTATCATGCCCTCCCATATTTATAACACGAGCGGAGTTTCAAAATTATTTTCATTTTTTCCATATTTCAAGCTCATTGCAAACTGTTAACCGTATCAGTGTATCAATGGCGCTGCGTGGTCGGACTGATTGGGGGTGGGGGCCACTCTTTGCATTTCTATATTTTTAAAGTAAATTTCCCCTTAAGTTTGTTTTGTTTTCTTGTATTTCAATTAATTTGAGGGGGACGTTCCCCCATAAAGGTACGTCACTGCCCTTTAGTTCGCTACATCTGGTTTGGCCGGGCTATGCCACTGTTCACGAAACCACTTAAAGAATAAGTCCATCGAAACACGATTAGTGTAATCATCATTAATTGTATTTTAATGTGATTGTGGTCCTGGAGAAGCTAGGGATAATTGATGTCGTAAAAAACTGAAGAAAGGAAGATTAATGTCCGTCATTTCCCGTCGTTGCTTGGTTTTAAATGAAACTGTTTGGGATCCATATATCGGATTTATCAACTATGATTAAAGATAATCTTGAGTTCTAGACTTCTGGGCCCACACGCATAAAACCCCGCTAGCTTGTTCAATGCTAACTGATTTTAAACGATACTGTTTATCCTCATCTATATGGTAAGCTGGTTTAGCCGTTGGTACCCACTCTTATAGCAACCCTAGTTAGCAATTTAAAAGACACATCATCAAGCTACGTCATACAAACAAAAAAGAATTAGCATGGAACTAAGCTAGCGGGTTTTATGAATATGGGCCCTGGTGGATATGTTTCAAACTAACGCCATGGAATTCCATGAAATTGGTACCAAACTTTCAAAACGATATCTGCCGAAAAGCATCTGCAAAACGATTATGAAAGAAAATCCGCGCGTTTACTAACATTCCAAACAAAATTAACCAAACTTTTAAAATGATTTCTACAAAATAAAATCTGCAAAACGATTGTAAAAGAAAATACGCGCTTGTGCTAAGTAATCTTCGGATAAACACAATAACTGAGGGCCCCTAAACAAATGCTTATAGTTTTACTTTATAGCCATGCTTATGTTGGTGTTTTTAATGTGCATTGTCTTCTAAACTTTCATTCCTATTGATCGATACATTGTCTTTAAATAAACAAATAAAACACAGTCCCTTGCAAAGCAGGAAACCACTTACGATTATATGCCCATCGAAACTTGACGAGTGTAATCAAATTAATTTGATTGCAAATGTTATTTTGTTCACTAGGAATCTAGGGATGTGATGGTGTAAACAAAAGAAGATTGATAACTGCAATCGTTTCCCGTCATCGGGTAGTTTTCGATAGTTTTGTGAATAATTGCTTTCATTATTTTCTCCATGAAGAATCAGTGATGTGATAGAAAGAGAAGATTGATTTACCTGTCATTTTATATTGTGAATACTAGTTTGCTATTCGTATCGATATATCAACTTCAGTAGACAAGCTACACTGAGCCTCATGTGAAACTCTCTGCAAATATATAAACACAACTACTACTCAGTCACTGGACCTCGTGACATGTTACAATTTCGTCGGGTGAGTGTGAGAAGAGCGTTAAGTCAATATTTTGCTAAATTGAGTTACACATACATGTAACATCTTGTAGGTCGAACCTCCTCTATGTGATGCTACATTTTACTACTTTACAGATGATAATTATGTCTTATTTGGGGAATATTCATTATTAAAAAGAACTACACTTGGTTTCTACATAGCTTTCAAACTTAAAGGGGTAGTACAGTTTTGGTAAGGCTGATCTTTAGTTACCAAAACCTGCACAATAACATTACAAACTAATAGTTATAACTCCACCATGCTCGAAAGGTATAGAAAAGTATAAACGACTAAGTAAAAAGCCTGTTATCATTCAAAAAGAGCCATTAAAACACAAGAGGGTGCTCTCTAAAAAGCATTGGTTTCAACCATTTTTCATACAAAATTATGCATGTGATGTTTTGTTGAAATAATTATTAAATACAGAGATCATCAACAAATATTTAAAAACCTTTTTTGAAAATTTTTGAAAAGTGTAAGCATTTTTTTTTATTAAAAAAAAAATCATCGAATAAATCTGGGCCCCAGATTTATTACGAGCGGATATATTTATAACCCTAGATATATTTCAGCCGTTTCTGAACCGATTTTGATCAAATAAAGTTTATTCTGCCATTAAAATTGTATGCTCTTTCAAATTTTACACTCAGTTTTTCATTATCTCACAAACAAATTATTTTGTGCAGCGCCCTCTATACAAAAAAACTGTACTACCCCTTTAAAACAGGATCTCCAAAGTAAAGTACCAAAAATGACTTAGCGTCCTTCTCTTTCTCAACCGGTTTTGTGAATATCCACTTCATTTTTTTGGTACTAACACGTAAACCACATCGAACAATCAACTAAATTACTGCACTATAAACACAACTGCTAGTCGTTTTTTTAGGATCCTGTGATGGCTAACCTTGTATCTGTTCCTTCCTCCTTCCCTTGATTACATCCCTGTAACATATCCTGGTCATGTGTGCTTATTTTATTTCATTTATTCAACCACAAACAAAAATAATTACAAATCAAGACATGAATGCAATTATATATAATATACAAGCTGATGATATAAACATTGATTTACAAAAAAAGAGCAAGGACAATTGGCTTTCTCTGGGATTTTCTTTTCTCTTTTCATTTATAATATTTGTTACTGGTCAGTCACCCTATATGTTTGATATATTAATATTGATATTTTAAATATAAAGCATGGCCTGTATTCTGCACAGATTACACATGTTTATATCAGTGGCATATACCCTGGTCCGACTGATTGGAGGGGCACATGAATCATTGCGTCTCACTCTGTGCATTTGCTAATTATTAAAATAATGTTCACCCTTATGTTTTGTATTGTTTTTTCGTTTTAATGATTGCTGGGGGGGGGGGGGGGGGTGCTCCCTCAAAGAGAGGGTGTGTATTGCCCCATTTACCCCTATTTAGCTGCGCCACTGATTAATGACAGTTGGGCTAAGTGATCTGATAATTATGAAGGTCACATAACTATTTATATTTACAAAACATTTGATGTCATTTCAAAAGCAGTTTTATTGATTTGTTAACATCATACATTTCGCATAAGTCTATGTGAAATTTCTCATCTGACTAATCCTAATTAAACTTTGAAAGATTTGAGCTTGCATGAATTACTATGTACAACAATACTTAATTTCCCCCTTTTCTCATTCTGAACACTCTCCCTTTGTATCAGGAACCACTGGAAGTTCAGGTGCGATCCAAGCAAACGTCACACCCCTCTTGACCCCAACGACATCATCAACGATGACAGTCACCAGCGATGCATCATCAACGTCGTCCACGATTGCGTCGCCTCCAAACAAAGTGCAGTTGGGATACCTGCCGATGTACTTGCCTAACACATGTCAGCTGAGTCATGAGAAGGAGTCTCACAAAGAGGCTCCAAAGAGTGGGATGAAGGTTCATGCCACCACCTTCATTCCCGCACCGGGGGAGTTTATTCCCGGACCTGCCACGAACGCGACCACGGGACTCTCGACCGGGAAGGAGAGCAGTCGGTCAAAGACTTCCGCCCTGTCTCCCTCGGGAACCAGCGGGAAATCTCAGGGGTCAGGAGCAAGTAAATTAAAATTGGGTGAAACCGCTTCCAGTGGGAAGAAGGAATCACCGAAGGGCTCCGCAATGCAGACGAATCAATCACAGTTTGATAGGACTGAGAGCGGGAATAAGCATGAAGAAAGGAAATCCAGCAGTCGGTCTTCAGGTGATCACACAGACTCCGGAAAGGGGCATGGAGTTGTTAGTGAGCTCAAGGAGGACCTCCATTCTAGAAGCGAAGACTTTGAGAAGAGATTGGACTCTCATCAATCAAGGAAGAGACAGATGAGTGGGAGCCACGTTCATGGTGGGAAGCACTCATCACGCAGTGAAGCTAAAACTGAAAGGACTTCTAGTGGAAAACACGGAGATCGCACCCGGTATGTGTCAGGGTCGGAATCTATAGGAAGCGGTTTATTGTCGCCCCGAGAGCGCGAAACGAACACAAAGCACAGCGAGCGACATGCGAGCGAGAAATCGGCAGAAGAGCATCGGCGAATGGAACTAGCCATGGGACGTGTTGGACACCCAGGTATTTTCTACGATGTCAGTAGGGCCGATCCAAGTTTGCCCATTCCAGGTTTCCCTGGAGGAGAGTGCTTCTCTTCAGCATCCGCTGCCCACGAGAGTATGTTGCGGACAGTTTTGATGGGCAGCGCGCATCGCATGCCCCCAGTCACAGGTGCCCCGCTTGCATCGTCGCCCAACTCCCAGGCGCTGGTGTCATCCCCTCACGCCCCCTTTGCTTCCAAATCCCAGTCATCGTCATCCTCCTCCTCCAGCAAGAAGATGATGAGTTCTTCCCATGACCCACCCAGCCTCCAGGGCAGAGGGACTCCTGGGATGAAGACCTCTGATGGCAGGTGCCCACCAATTGGGATCGCTGTGGCTCAGCAGAGGCAGGATGAAGGCAGGGTCCCTCCAAGATCCACCTCCAGGAGTAAGTGCAGGCACTTCTATTTTCTCTTGTCTTCTTCTTCTTCGGGAAACTAGTGGGCTATGTACATAGTGAATCTCAAAGGGAATAGGCTAAGTTAAAGTTTCTTCCAAGTTCGAACATCCAATTGAATTAACACTTTTTTGTACTTTGTACACCAAGTTCATATTGACATTAGGTTAATAATTATGGATTTTTGCAACAAATTTGAGATGTAACTTTGTTTACTCATCTAAAAGCTATAAAGCCAGGGGAAATAGTCTCATAAACTTACGAAGTGAAACCATATTGTAATGATGTAAAACAAACAAACTATTGTTGTCAGTGATTCCTGACTTCCTGAGTCTCATCTTATTTGATTCTGCAGGTGCCAGCTCCAGTCCTCACATCAGCCGTGTCCATCCCTCTGCCTCATCATCCGGAGACAGGCGTGATGTGGATGAAGACCGACTTGGGCGGGGCCGGGACTCTGGGGGTTCTAGTAGCCGGCCCGGTGAGAGGGACCAACGGGCGCCTAGGGATCAGTCCCCACGGTAAACCATTTCTTGATAATTGTACTCAATCGTTATCCATAGAGTTTTATTAACAACCAATTTGGTCCTCTTTTGTTATGAGTAAATGTATAAATGTGATTTTTAGCAAGTGTTCCAGAATGGCAACAATCAAATGCTTAGATACTGGCTGGAATGCTCCTTAGGAGTGATTGCAGAATGTATCCGATGACCAGGGTAATAATATAATTGTAAAGCGCTTAGAGATGATTATCAACCCTGATAGGCGTCATATAAATCGAGAATAATATCATTATTATTATTAAAGACGCTATTTTTTTTTCCTCCATAGATATCCATACCCTCATTAAAATTGGCAACTTCACATCATATTAATCAACATTAAGCATTTATCATTGGTGTCTATAAATTGTTTTATTCTCTTCTCATCGGCTACAGGGAATCCAGGATGACTAGTGACCTCCCGTTCCACCTGGGAACACATCGCCGGTATCCACACGACCTCAGTTCAAACCTTGTTGTCACAGGTATGTTTACAATAATAATGCCCACTGAATGTGAAACAGTGCAATTCCCTAAAATATAATGGGATATCAAGAGATACACTCTGCGATTTTTCCAGTACAAAAGGTGTATATTTTCATTTCAATGTGTGAGTATTGTAACCTGTCACCTATTATACATGTATCCCCACAAGTTTGTTAATAATACCATTCCCCCAAAAGGTAAACAAACAAGCAAACAGATATATTATAACATTGGTGAATTTGTTATGGTGATAATCCATAGTTTTATCTAGTCACACATGTTATTCATATCTGCCCTAGTCAACTAAGTCATTATAAATTGATCTAAAAGTAATGCTTTCAGTACAGTTGCATTCTACCAATATTGCATATTCTTAACATATTTAAATCCAGCATGAACAGCATGAAGACTATCGCATTGGACAGTTCTCCTCATGTTTTTAACATTTTTGTTTCCTACAACAGGTGGTGGCAGTATAGGCAGGGCAGATGCCACGATACACCCTCATCTACCAGCCACGCCCCACCACTGGCTACCCCGCCCACCGAGCCACGCCAGCCCCTCTGCCTCCCCCCTCTGGCCCTATGGCATCCCAACGTCTTCACCCATGACCAGTACCAGCCTGGAGGCCTCATCAAGGGCATCACCCTTCCCCCTGGGTCCTGGGGGGATGCACTGGGCGCAGGACCCCACCACGGGACAGCTGATGCTGGTGCCCCCTCACCCCGCACATCCGGACAGTGCACTCTCAAATCTTGGTACGTCTATCTCTCACAAAAAATATGCGTCAGGTGTAGCTTGGGGTAATTGTATTTGTGATACAACTTTGCTATCAGATTGAATAATAACATGAAGACATCAACCCCTTGCCTCTGGGAACCTGTTGGACTAGGCATTCTCTTTTAAGACGTGCCCTCGACTTATTATGCATGACTAAAAGAACCGATGCGCTATACAAATTGCATAGAGCATGGGTTCTTTTAGTCATGCATAATAAGTCGTGGGCACGTCTTCGAAGAGAATGCCTTGGACTATGTATAAAGTCAATACAGATTTCAGAATCTTGTATGGAACTGTATTAATGAACTCTATAATGTGTAAGTAATATTATATGATAG
Source organism: Echinarachnius parma (assembly GCA_037951105.1). Lineage (NCBI taxonomy): Eukaryota > Metazoa > Echinodermata > Echinoidea > Clypeasteroida > Echinarachniidae > Echinarachnius > Echinarachnius parma. The sequence continues at coordinate 65,463 of JBAMJV010004703.1, forward strand.
TAACAAGATACCTAATGGTAAGCTTAATTCATGGTCAGTCTGCATCAATTGGTTAGAAATAGACATTTCTTTATCAGGTTAATAACTGCATGTTTCACTTGCTTCCCTCTTGTGCAGCAATGTGGCCTCGCTACCTGGTCCCTCCCCAGCTGCAGCAGCTGCAGCCCCACAGCCACCAGCTGCAGCAGCTGATGCTCAACCAGTATCCCTATGGACCGCTTCCTAGTCCCGCTCACCCGGCTCAGCACCCTGGTCTCATTGCTCACATACCCGGTGCAGGGACCAGTCCAGAGATGCAGGCCTTGATACAGCAGCACCATGAGGCAGTGGCCAACATGTACAGGCACGCCGAGCAGCAAGAGAGGCATCGCAAGGAGCAAGCGAAGCCATTAGGTGGTAACAGTGAAAGCAGCAACCTGAAGCTTCAGTCAGATTCCCTGCTGAAAGGTGGAAGCGGAGCAAGTCACAGGAATCGACGGGAGTCCGGCGACGTGAAGGGGGAGGGAAGACCAGAGAGTCGCCAATCGCAGCCAGAGAGGCATAGATCAGGTTCTCACGAATCCCTGGACATTAAGCATTCCATCCATCACCATGCGCAGTCGCCGTACCTGCAGGCGATTCCCGTTGCAGGTTCCCAGCATCCGCTTCCCTTCATGTACCCACCTCCGGTCCCGTTCCTCTACGAGAACCCATCACCGTTGCCACCGCCTTCGGGTCAGACCACTCCTGGGTCAAGGACATGTCAGGATGCCAAAGACAAGAAAGATTATCTCCCCGATAGGTTGTCAAGCTTGCCCACACAGAGACCTTCCCCTCGCTCACACAAGGACAAGCGGGAAAGCGAATTGAAAAGTACTAGTGTCCAGACATCGCCGGCTGAAACGCCGCCCGCGCTGGGGACAAAAGTGGAAGTTGACATGGACACCCATATGGAGATGGATGCAAGGAATACAAGTGCCATATTGTTGAGGACTCGGCAGACTGAAGCAGATGAGTTGAAATTAGCAGCAGAACCAAATATTGATGTAGTCACTGTTGACTCTCCTGAGATTCTCCACACTTCATCATCGCCGTTTCTTGTCTCAGACTCTAGCTGTAGCGCGGTGATGAAAACAGAGAAAATAGACAATGATGAAAGGACTCCTGAACAAATCAAGCATCCGAGTATTCAAACCAAACTTGAAAGTACTGAACCTGTTTGCATAAAGAAAGAACAAGTTGTTGATGATCCTTCCATCGAAAAAGCACAAAGTGACTTTCACAGTGACCTTCATGGTTTATGTGAAGGACAAAGTATAGATTCTACCCCAAAGCAAGAAGTGAAGCCAAATGAAACATCAGACAAGGATAAAAGTGACGCAACTGCAGTTGTTATTCCAGCAGTTACAACGCTATCGTCAAGTTCAAGTGATGAAGGTAGTACAGCATCAACATCAACAACGGCGGTTGCAAATGCAAGTCGCGAGACGATCATCACAAATGTGATGACATCGATGCAGACGTTTGCTACAGGTGTGGATGGACTTGATCAGGACCACCTGGCAGCCATCGAAGGGATTGCGCTCCTCAGCGAAGTTGCTGAGCGCAAGGCAGATGCTGTCAGAGCAGAGTTCTGGAAATGTGTTGCAGGTGAGTAACTTGTTGAATGAATTCTTTGACTGATGATCTAAGGGAACATTTATATTAGGGAATTAAAACTTTTCCTTACATACAAATGAACAAAACAGAATAATTTGTTAATTATAGTGACCTGGTTACAGATCAATGGTCAAATGGGTGATCTTTGTTTTGTCAAGAATTATGTCAATGGTTATTAGTAGGATCAACATCCTCCCAGGATAAGCAACTTGTGGGACCAATGCCATGCAACAATGAGAAGCTATGTAAACCCTTGCTTATAAGAACCTTGTGGGTAAGGTACAAATTCTATGGGGATTTCAGAATCTTGAGGGGTTAAGTTATTCTGTAATTATCTTTCCCACAGAGCAACACCAATCAGAGAACACCGAGCAGGCGGATGATGCCGAATCAACGGGGACAACCGAGTCCAACGCACCACTCCAGGGCAACTCAGTCAGTGCCATGAACTCCAACGGTGGCTGCGATCTCGATGACGATGACCTGTCTGGTATCGCATCCGGAGAGCTCAGCCTCAAGGTCCGCTGTCCGATCACCATCACCAAAGAAGCAAACGGTAAGAATGAATGCAGTCCTACTTTCTTGAATCATTTGACCCTTTTAATAAATCTTGGACCCCTTTTTAAAAATCTATCTGCAATTGCCCAGAATACTCACATTATTCAGAGTTTTGTACTTCTTCCAGACATCACCACTTGGTTCATTGTGATTGCCCTGTTTCTGGATATACATTTACTGAATTCAAAATGTTCAACAAAGACAAAATGTTTTCTCAATGCTTGTGACAAATAATGTAATATAAATAAAGAATTATACTGCTTCTTTCATATTCCAGGACGGAGTGAGGTATCTGCCTGCGGAACCCCACTAGGATCAGCAGAGAACATGAATCCAATGGAGCTGGAGATGAGAATGAAACTAGCTGAGCTGCAAAGGAAATACAAGGAGAAGAAGAGAGAGCTTGACAAACTGCAGAAGAAGAAAGATAAAAAGTATGTCCTCTAGTATAAATTTATTTGTTTTTTATCATTGAAGAGCAAGGAGAAAAGGGAGCAAGGGAAAATGTAAATTGATTTTTGGTGGCTACTTATAAAGCCAGTTTGCAATAGAAGATTACTCTGATTTTGGTCTGTATTTTATCAATGGAGGCTCTTTTATGAGTTTGTGTGGGCTTTACAAAATATAACTTTTGGGGGCTAAATGGCCCTGAGCTTCCATTGATTTTTGCTGCAGACTTGACCCATTGGGCTTAGCACTGGTCTGCTGACTGTTGACCACCAGCATTGCAAAGATCTTATTATTACGTGATGGATGATGTCCCCTGTTACATAAGATATGCCAACAATTGTTTTTCCCAATTTAGACCGAGATAAGATGCCAAGTACAACTTCATATTAGTCAGTCGACTCGGGGAAAGGAAACCATTGAAGAGGAATTTTTTATAATCAAAGCAAAAAATGGGGAGAGAATTATGTGATATTTATTCAGTTTTCTATATCTACTGTAACTTATACTAACCTATAAAATTGAATGTACCATTTATCCTAAGCAGTGCCAGAGAAGAGTCAGAGAAGAACAACAGCAGCAGTAGTTGCAGTCAGAAGACGGAGGAGAAGAAAAGGGGTCGGGGCAGACCCAGAAAGAGGAAATTTAGCAGCAAGTCTGGGACCGAGGCTACCGAAACTGAACAGGCAGAACGGGCAGACCCAACAGAAAAGTAAGAGTCAGCCTTCTCTCTTCATTTACTTTATTACTTCCTCTCTAAACATACTAAACAAAAACTTATTCTAAAGATTTATAGTAGTTATAGATTTAGTATTTATAAAATCAAGAGAGGGGAAAGGGAAGTAAAACACTGCTGAAAACTGTATATCTACTATAAAATAGTCTGAATAATAAAATGAGACTCCTTAAAGGGACTAAGATGTCGTTCCTAGCTGAATCTTTATCAGAGGCAAAATAACCATATAAAAAATATAGCTATAATTCTACCAAAGCAACTTTTCAACTTGTTCGCACTCAATGAACTAATGATGTATTAGATTCAAAAATAAAGTTTACAAATACATGTACTACAAAGGTTACTTGACTTACAGAGTGAGTAAATATAAAGGCGTAAATCCAAAGAAAACTATACTTAGTGCCAGAATATCGACAAAGAGGTCTACTAAGCTGTAATCTATATATGTGTGTGTGTGTGGCAGATATATTTTGGAGACTCAAGTCTCATGGATCAGAAGTGTGTATAAAGTGTAGAATATTTATTTATATTTTCTTTTTGTTCACAGAGATTTGATGTGTTGTTAGAAGCTGCTGCATCACAAGAACCAGCACCCAAGTTGTGTGTATTCTATTTCATTGCTATTTATGTTCCCAGGGATGTCATGTTCCTCCACACTTCAGCCGATGTGCTGTTAGAAGCAGCTGCATCACTAGAGGTAAAACCTGCTCCCAAGGAACCACCCCCCAAGGAACCAGTGCCCAAGGAACCAGCCCCCAAGGAACCTGCCCCTAAGGAACCAGTGCCCAAGGAACCAGTGCCCAAGAAGAAGAAGAAGAAGGAGCACAAGATAAAGAAAGAGCGCAAAGACAAGTCAATCAAACAGGTACTTTAAAAACAATTTGTACAAACACACACATCACCTCATCCTCATGCAAGACAATCTTTGATGAATCAATGTGATGAAATATCATTGTATAATATTTTCCAACAAAAGATGGAGCACAAACGTTGGTATTATATACTGTCATATATTGTCGGTGAGGGGAGGAGGTTGGGCTATTTAAGCCTGCATCCATTAGAAGATAAATTAGACATCAGTTTGTAATAAGTAATTGTGGGGGCTCCTATGAACAAAAATAAATTCTACGCAGATCTACTTCAATGGGCAAAAGAAAACAAAAATAGAAATTCTTGTAGACAATGAGCTTTTGATTTTGAAACACATTTTGGTATTTTCAACAATTCCTGATGTGATTCTTAAACTAGCATTAGAATTAATATATTCATATCTAAACATATTTTCTAACTTGTTGAATTATATTTTGTGTCATTATTGTTACTAGTATTATGATCATGTTTGTATTTACAGAGCAAAAAGACTAAGAAGTTGAAGCAGAAGATGGAAGCAGAAAGCACCCAGACAACCCCAAAATCAGAAACTCCAACCAAACCCAGCAAGAAGAAGAAAGACAAGGACAAGACGAGGTCTAAGTCACCCTCCTCGGCTTCCGCATTGGCATCCCAAGCAACTGTTCAGAGCACCTCAATTGTGAAGGTCAAAGGTGAGACATTGTCATATTTCGTCATAGCGCAAATAATTTATTGGGTTAATAGGTACATTAAGCAGTAGTTGACCAGTGCCCACTTTTAGATCAATTTATGGCAATTCAAGTATAATTATGACGATATTGATGATAATGATGATGATGATGATGATGACGATGATGACGATGATGACAACGATGACGACAATGATGATGATGATGATGATGATGATGATGATCAATTTTCCTCTTCATTTTAATTCTCCAGGATTGAAGAGCTCCAAGAAACGACTGGGCTCTCCAGCATCTGGGGAGAGTTCATCAAAGAAACAGCATCTATCAAAATCAGCAACCAAGAAACTCAAGGAATCCAACCAAGACTCATTTACTTCAGGTAAATCTTTGAACCCTTTGCTAAGGGGAGCATGGTGTTCTATGTATAATATCTTTTTGGAATTTAGCCGGGAACAGAGTTATCCCAAATTTGTGCAAAGCTAAAACAAATCAATACTTCACTTGCATAATAATTGGATTGTAAATAGTAAACTCTTCATTAAACATAAATTTGCGCTAGACATAAACAAAAAGAATGTTATTTATATTTAAATTGTCTTCTACTGGTCTAGATTTAGCACCATATAAACTGGATTTTTACCAGATAATCTTTTCTTTCACATTTCTCCATAGACACCAACTTGGATTATTTAGCCCAATATGACCTAGGCAAAACGTTTCAAAACCTTCATTGATTAACATAAACAGGATTAATTTGTTCACGAAAATAGTTCTCAAATAAATAGGAGAACACTACTATAATTAATTTCTTCTCTTCTCACAGACACCGATTCCGGTAGCATCATCTGGCCGAACAAGCCTACACCCTCCTCACCCTCATCCGCTTCCATGAAGGCACCCAAGTCACCAAAGGGAAAGACAAAACTCTCCAAGAAGCTCAAGAACAAAGACCGCAAGCTGGGTCCATCTGGAATGAGGAAGAAGAAGATCAAGTCAAAGTCTACCAATGGTGCTCTAGGACTGACCTCGCAGACGTCCGTCGATAAGAGCGAAGCGCTGTCGAAGCTTGAGAATCTGTCACTGAGCGATGCCAAACCCAAACCGGGATTGTCTATCGCACACGTTTATGGTATGTTGATTTGTTAAGATCACAGCACTGCTCTAGGTTTGCAAGTGATACCTATTGTTCAGGGGAGGTGATCTATTTATTCATTGCGCACGTTTATGGGGTGTTCACTAGTTTAGACCATAGAGTTGTGATATTTGAGAGTATTGTAATTAATGGAAGTCCCAAGTAAGACAGTTATTGCTTTTAGGTAGCCACAGACAAATTTCAAAACTATCTATGAATCCTGCTAGTATGGCTCTTATTGTATCCCCGAAGTAGTAGTTTTGCTATTGCAATATCCTGTATAGGTATATCTGTGTAAGCCATGGGGGAAATAATTGTGAAACATTAAACAAATTATATTTCATTGTTGTGATTGCTGAAGTAGGGTTTTAGTCTGGGCAAAGTCCTGTTAATATAAAGTATGTTTGTTTGCATGACTGTGAAGTAAAAAATTTCTTTTGCGACCCTTACAATCAACTTAATAATTTTGTTTTGTTTTGTCCCTCTGCAGGTGAAGACAGTGACTCGACCCTTGATGAGGGCAGTACCAGTACCGGGGCTAACAGCTGGACCAGCCACAAGGGCCTGGCCCTCCTCGCTGAGCTCTCCTCCAGCCAGTCGTCCAGGAGTGCCACACCCACCAAGGCCAAGAAGAAGAAACTCAAGGACAAGAACAAGTCCACATTGACATCGTTGTCAGCGTCCCTGTCGAAAAAGACATCGCTGTCATCTTCCCTGTCGAAAAAGACATCACTATTGTCATCACTGTCGAAGAAGACATCAACATTGCTGTCATCATCCTTACCAAACGTGTCTTCCTCACTGTCGAACAAGACTACATCTTCGACGTCAATGACATCAAGCAAGCTATCATTATCATCACCATCATCATTGACAAAGAAGTCTCCATCACCATCATCCTTGTCAAAGAAGTCTTCATTATCATCGTTGTCAAAGAAGGGTTCATCACTTTCATCTTCCATGTCGAAGAAGAACTCATTGTCGACATCATCCCTGTCAAGCAAAACCTCATCTTCCCCATCTCATAAGAGCAGCAAGATGTCGTTGCAGGGGGTATCCAAGAAGCAAGGTGGCCGAGAGGAGGGCAAGATCAGAAAGATCAAATCCTTGAAGAAGAAACTGTCTTCATCATCCGGGAATGAGAAAGGTAAAGAAACAATGATATGCTTTCTTTTCTGTAGTATGTAAATTTCATGTATGTTCTCTTCAGAATCTTAGAAATTGTCATGAAGTTTCCTTGTTTTGATATGTTTATCTTCATAGACAAAAACTGAATGAATGTGTTTTTATATGTGTTCCATATTGTACATAGGTGAACATTGAGCAGAAAATATATGTTAGGGGCAGACTTAGGAGCCTAGCTTTCAATCCTAGCAGGATCTCCTTCAGGGCAGAAAATCTGTGTTTGACAGAGTGTCTATTATTTGGATATTGTTTGAAGTTAGTCTTATCTTTCTCGAAAGTGTTCACTCAAGTTACTCCTTAGATTAAATAACAAACCAATGTTCACCCAAGTATCCTATAATTTATTTATTTATTTTGTTCAGGAACGACCATGAAGAAAGTTAAGAAGATGAGTAAGCTTGGTAAGGATGGCAAGTCTTCAAGCTCCTCCAAGGGTGATAGGCCCAAGAAGCTCAAGTCATCTTCGAGCAGTCAGAGCGAGACAAAATCAAAATCGCCAAGATCCCCTCGGGCAGAGGCAGAGGATCCGTTTTCTGCCCCTCAGTTTGATGAGAAGGTCTGGTGCCGTCGCAGGAGCGAGAGGATCTTCCTCAGTGACATCAGTCCCATTCAGTCCAGAGACATCAGCCCTCAAGCCAGGAAGCCTGATGGAACGGATGTATCACCCATCAAGAAACCAGAGGCAGAAGCAGGAGGCCAGGTCCAGAGGAAGTCTTCACAGACCACCCCAACCAAGAAGAAGCAGGAAGCCATCATTGGAAGCACCACTGTTTCAGGACAGTCCCATACCCAGGGATCGGTTGTAAGCCAGATTGGCAGCGTCCTTGATGCCCTGAAGACTGACCCTCTGCAAATGAGGAAGAAGCTGATCCGCCTGAGCGCTCCTGAAGAGGATGACGAGGATGAGGATAGCGGCAGGAGGCCAGATGAGTTCAGGAAGAAGAAGTTAAAGAAGAAGGCCAAGAAGAAGGAGAAGGCACCGATCGTCCGTGATAGATTGAACCCTCTTGAGCTTGCCCTTGTGGCCAAGGACCTCACAGACAGCAGTGATAGTGATGGGGAGAACATGCCTCTGAGCTCCTTTGTGGACAGACCCTCAACACCAGCCCCCCGCAACTGTGTCCTTTCAGTTGAGGAGCTCCAGGACGGACTTCGTGTCCTGATACCCATTGATGGACTCTTCCACGCTGGCAACGTCCGGGACATTCAACCGCCAGACATCTATGGGGTGGTGATAGAGGGCGGGCGGGGAAGCAGGCCTCATGTCTTCTCCCAGGAGCAGATCCTCCAAGAGGCCATAGCAGACGTCAGACCTTCCTCCACCCGCTACCTCCCTGAGGGCACGCGCATCTGTGCCTACTGGAGCCATCAGTACAAGTACCTGTACCCGGGGACAGTCGTCAAGGGCTCTCCCAACCCTGTCCTGGACTCCAACTTCACCACTGTCGAGTTTGACGACGGAGACTCTGGACGCATCCCTCTGGATCACATCCGCATGCTTCCCCAGGACTTTCCCATCGTCAGCTTTGAGCCCTCACCCATCATGCGCAAGCGACGTAGGAGGCCCTCGGAGGCTAGCTCCACCACGGACTGGAAGATGGACATCGACGGGGATGAGAGACAAGACTTGGATGGTAAGAGGGGAGGTAGGTTCTAGCCTCTTGTAGAACCATCCATGGGCGTAGATCTGCAATGGTCTAGTCCCACCATAGTAAGTTATCTCCTTCCATTTCCTATCCATTTCACATCCAGAAGGTACTCGCAGAATACTGGCAGGAAACAAAATAATGTGGACCAAGTTCAGAATGGACTAGTAGGATACTTCTAATTCGGCCACATTTCGTTTGGATAGGAAACGGAAGGAGATATATAGGAGGAGATATAGAAGGAGACACTATAGTGGGACTAGGCCATTAGTGATACCTATTGTTCTACAGGGATGATCTATTCATTCATCCCCTCCTGAACAGTAGGTATAACATAACGATCTATGCCAGTGGAACCACCTGATAGAAGCATTGAATTGTATAGTATAACATGCTTTTTATTTACTCACTGCTCAGTGTACAATAAAGATGAAAAACCTTCTACCGTAATTGAAATTAAAATCTGTTCTACGTAGCCCTTAATCCATTGACCACGAGATAGACTATAGACTTAATAAAACATGGTTTACCAGGTTCCAGTTGTGAATGGGTTAAATAAATGGGATAATAACAAGATGTGGATTGTTTTCTTGTTCATCCTCGTATAACAGATTACCCCTGGCCCTCCCGAAGCAGCCGAGATGACGTCCAGGCCATCTCAGAGGGAGACAATGACGTGTTCCTACCCAACACTAGCAGCGCTGGTCGCCCCAAGACCAAGAAATCAACCAAGGATATCAAGTCCATCAAGAGAACTGGCTTGAAGAAGAAAAACAAAAACAAATTGAAGGTAATTTTGAGTTCTGACACTTCTCATAATTCTGAGCTTACATATAACATTGTATGTGTCTTCTCACATCATAGTACTTGGCATTATATTAAGATACTCTCTGAGTATTGGTCATCTCTCATTTACTTATTTATATAACCTTAACAGAAATTTGTTAGTGTATGTGACTTGAAACATTAATTCATATTCATATCCTATAATATAGCAGTTGGGGACAATTATATTTGTTTCTTTAAATGTTCATTTTGTACTTATTACCAAAGGTAATACCCCGCCACATCCTACTTATCTCCAGACATCATTACATCCCTCTCCTCCATCAAGCACAAGCCCAAACTCAAGTAAAATTACATTTAGATTCGGGTTATCTCTTGTTTACTGATTTGTATAAACATTACGTTTCCCTCTTATCCTCTACAGCTGAAGAATAAGGGCAAGACGTCATTCACCGGCCTCAAGACGAAGTCCTCCTCATCGTCCCCAGACATCGGGTCTTCCCTTTTGTCCATCAAACCCAAGCCAAAGTCCAATTAAAATGATATTTATATAAGGTTCATCTCTTATTTACTGATTTATATAACTTCATCACATTTTCCCCTCTTACAGCTGAAGAACAAAGGCAAGACGTCATTCACCGGCCTCAAGTCGAAGTCCTCCTCATCGTCATCCCCTGACCTGACCCTGGCCTCCATCAAGGGAAAGCTGTCCAAGCTCAAGAAGCGGAAGGGCGTCTCCACAAAGTTTGCCGAGAAGGTCCTCCAGAAGAAGCAGGGGAAGGTCTTTGACCTCAAGGCCAAGAAGGCGAAGTCATCCTCCTCCTTTGTGAAGTCATCATTGTCCTCAGGGACTTCCCCATTCGGGAAGTCTTCATCAGCCACATCGTCATTTGGCAAGTCGTCACCGGGGACATCGTCATTTGGAAAGTCATCATCAGCGATATCCTCCTTTGCAAAGAAGTCTGTAGCATCGTCCAGTTTTGGAAAGTCATCCTTGGGGAAGTCATCTTCCACCTTTAGAAAATCCATGTCAGCATCCTCGGCTGATGGAAAGTCCTCCAGCGGGAAGAAGAAGGGGGCGAAGAAGAAGCTAGGAGGAGGAAAAGGAGGAGAAGGAGGAGGCAAGGCCAAGTGTACCGTTGAGATTGAGACGGTCTACTCGTCAGAAGTCTACCCCGATGAGCTACCCTACCAGGACGGACTGGTTGGCTCACTGGCCAACGACCTCGTCTCGGATGACTCCAGTGATGATGAGAGTGATCATTACTCAAAGGTAATTAGATTTTATTCCATTTGATTTGATTGTGCACAGTCAGGGGTTAAAATATAATTATAATAATAATAATAATAGTAGATACTCGTATAGCGCACATTCTGTCTTTCAACGCTCACATCGCTTATTATGGCAAAACAAAACAAATCGCATAGCTAAACATAACAAAATAATGTAAATAAATATATATAAAATAAGGAAGGAAAAAGAAGAAAAGCTTTCCAAAGTCAATCAATTTTTAACGGCTGAACAATGTAGGAAAAATGTGAATTGCACTTTTTGGAAGCAAAATTTGTATTTAGACATCCTCCAATATGTCTCTACATTTGAAAGGAGAGTTCCATATCTTTGTCCAGCAGTATGCCGATGTCTCCTCCGCGCCATTTCTGGCACTGGCAACTATTTCATCTTGATGTAACACATAATTTCCATTTTGTATTTACAGAGTTCTGAGAGTATCAAGAAGAAGAAGAAGAAGACCAAGAAACGAAAGAAGAGTTCCCTGTCGTCGTCCAGCAGCATGCCGATGTCTCCGCCACGACACTTCTGGCACTGGCTAGGGACAGCCACCCAGAGACGGGGCAGCAAGGGCAAGGCTAGGAAACTCTTCTACAAATCCATCGTCAGGGACAAGGAGATTATCAGGGTGAGTTTAATTTATTAATAGTAAAACTAGGTTCAAAATTGACTTTATTTTCCTGTTGGACCTTTTTAGCAAATAATATAATGTCTTTAAGACATATTTGATTTTGGTTTTACGGGCATTCTCCATAGATTCCAGCCCGAGTCCAGAATGACTCAACATTTTAGTGTCCTCTTGGGTAGCCCCTAAAAGAAAGAAAAAACATATAAGAAGCCTGTTTGGGTTGGTTTCCTAATTGGACAAGTAAAATTGTGCAATAGATTTTGGTGAACAGAACTTTTGATGTGATTAGCCAGTAGTCCATTAATAACTTTGAGTCCTAGAATGAATTGATTTGGTTGTATCAAACATTCTTTAAGGACAAAACGCATTTCCCTACTTAATTAATTGAAAATGTGTTCATTTTCTTTCAGGTTGGTGAGTGTGCGGTGTTCTTGTCGACTCGACGCACCCCTCAGCTGCCCTACATAGGACGCATTGAGAGCATGTGGGAGTCCTGGGGAGGCATGATGGTCGTCAGGGTCAAGTGGTTCTATCATCCCGAGGAGACCAAGGGAGGGAGGAAACCAAATGATGGCAAGGTAAGGATCTACAGTTTCTGTAATGAGTGCACTCAAGTAGTAATACTATCATAAATAGAAGAGCGCCATCTCAGGTGAATTACCATACAGGTACTGACATGTAATATCGGGAGTCAATGATAGAGATACAATCGATCGTAAGTTATAATTGATTGTAAGTCAGAAAATTTGCGTATGTAGAACACGTGATCAGACTTAAATTAATTTCAACTTACAATTGATTGTATCTCTTTCTGCAACGGGGCTCTGACATGGTATGAGCTGGGCCATAGATCTACAAGCAGTTAATAAAGTACGCTTCCGACTAATACTTGTGTGTCTACTTGTATTATATTTCAACAGTTTCCTTTATTGGAGGGGGTGTGACATGATCGCATAGGCACTTGACTTACGTTACGATTTTAGAAACTGTTTCAAACATATCGAGGGAAACTGACCAGAAATATATGATACAAATGGGAAAGAGCTAAGAAAAATAAACATTGCCCTGGCATTGATTTCATTTGGCTAGGAATTTAATCTTTATTGCTGATCTCTACCCAGGAGTATAAATAAGTATTTGGTAGGGTAATAAGTAGCCATAGCACCCTTGTTGAGTTGAGCAGCTCAGTCTAGTATGCTCCCAAGGGGGTTGAGATAGTGTACAGTATAATGAGGGGGGGGGGGGGGGGAGGGGAGGGGGGTACTATACCTAATGTCCAAGGATAATAATATTACTACAGCACGTCAATCCAAGTATTAAAGTATTTTTGCAATCTATTATCATTCTGATACATGTATTTATTTATTTTTCTCTCCCTGTGCTTCCTCTGAACTACAGATGGCGCTATACCTCTCCCAGCATGTCGATGAGAATGACGTGCAGACCATCTCCCACAAGTGTGAGGTGCTGTCCATCGAGGAGTACAAGCAATACGTGGCCGGCAAGAAGTCGGTCAGCTCGACGGTCAAGGCCCAGGACACCTACTACTTTGCCGGAACGTATGACCCTGGCAGTGGACATACGGTCTCTGCTACCAAAACTCAAGCTGGTTCTCTTGTATGAAATTATTAAATGAAAATAAATGATATCCTTCGAGGAGTACAAGCAGTATGTCGCCAGGAAGAAGTCGGTCAGCTCGACGGTCAAGGCCCAGGACATCTACTACTTTGCCGGAACCTATGACCCTTGTAGTGGACACACAGTATGTGCTACATGAACTGAAACTGAAACTATACATTTAACTCATTTAACGACTGTTAATTTGCTATAGGAACTAAGAACATTGTTGTTATTGCCTCAATTATTGTGAAGGATTAAAGGGACATCTACAATGGAAATGGTCATACTAGATTTTACAACCATTTACAAGCCATACACACAATATCCATGTAACACAGAGTACATAGACGATGTATGTATTGGCAGTCAAATATCAGACACCAACTATTAATTGTCAATGCATTGCCTGCTCCACAAAACAGTATGGTAATGTCTGTATGAGTGAATGAAGGAGGTATTATCTTACTCTGATATATCATGCTTGGAAAATACAAACATTTTTCTTGGTGAGAATTTGAATTGCAACAATTTGATGTAAAAGTATTCTTTTTGATGGCATTAAGAGTTATTCTGTGATCCTGTATTCATATTATCATGAATTCTTTTATCAAGATAAAGAGCCATTTCTGTTGGCTAGAAGTTTCATATTACTTAACAAAAATTATTATCAGAAATAATGATTTAGAAATAATTTTTTACTTAGAACAAGATTGGTTGTTTAAATCATGTAAAAATATAAATATGAAAAAGAGGACAGTCTTTATGACATCATGGCCCTGTTGTAGAAAGAGATACAATTAATTGTAAGTCAGATCATGTGACTGAATGCGCAAATCTGATTGGTTGAAATCTCTTTCTGCAACGGGGCCCATATGGACCAAACTTAGATGTTATGATTCTGTGAATTATGGTTGATTCATTCTCAATCAAATCATGTGACTGTAGTCTCTGTACCACAAAAACTAATGACTAGCACCCTTTGCCATGCAACCTTTGGTATGTACCCCCCCCCCCCCCCCCTTTATGGTGTTGTCACATATCACTGAATAGCGTAAACGGATGCCCGAAGGATATACATTTTGCAAAATCAAATTATCCGGTGGTGAAAATCGCCTCCATAGCTTCATACACAAAACATTCCATCGGGTAGGACAACATACATCACCTGCCAAGGAATGCATTCACCTAACAAGACACAGACAAGAAATGCATACGAAGGGATTGTTAATTTGGCTCTCCATTGGGCATCTGTTAATGCTATCCGGTGATATGCGACAAGTGGGGGTGTTTCACAAAGATCCTAAGTTGATCTTAGCACTAAGATGGTCTTAAGTATTATGGAAAGCCATTAGTGTCTTGAAACATTTTTGTAAAAGTTATGTTGAAATGCATAAAATGTTGATTCAAATCATATATATTTTCTAATTATCAAAGAGATTTCATGAATTGTATGTGAAGATTATGAATCTCTTTGATAATTAGAAAATATATATGATTTGAATCAACATTTTATGCATTCAACATAACTTTTATGAAACTGTTTCAAGACACTAATGGCTTTCCATAATATTTAAGACCATCTTAGTCCTAAGATCAACTTAGGATCTTTGTGAAACACCCCCAAGGACTGAAGGAACATTAATGGAAAATACATTGTTGTTTTTGTTAACCAGCCTTTTCATTATAAATTGTGACAATATAATTTATATTTAATTCGAACATATAATTTATGTCTTACCTTTATACGTGTTTAGAAGCTAGTTCCTATTTTTGTTATGAAAACCTCTCGATAATGACTGAATAATGCAGCTTAATTAAAGTTTGAATTATTGAAATTGCATAATATGTGTTCTGTAAAATTCTCGGTCTTTTGTAAATACATTTTCAGCATGTGGACATCACTGGAGAATGCGAAATGAGATATTGAAATCAATATTTTCTTTTCTTTTGTGAGAGCCATTTTTTCAAGGCTCATTATATCCATTCTTCTCTAAAAACATTTATGTGCAATTTATTCATGCTACTACAGTACTGTGGTGAATGTATATAGCTTTTTTATCTTCAACTATCACTTTTTCTTGTATCGTTCAATTTTCTTTATCGTTGTGGTATTGAGTTAATTAAGCCAAACTCTCAGATATAAAGAAAAGAAATGCTTATGCTTTTAAACTATGTTCGTTCTTGCTCTATATTAATTGAAGCATTAATAATGGACTTACTTGAAATCATGCCTATTGATTTCTTTCTGAGGCTGATTAATGCTAAAGACGCTCAAAATCGATCCAGAACATGATTCATGTATTGTTGCAAGCATTTGTCAGGCATTCTTTGTAGCCTAATGATGTACAATATGCATTATACATGTACATGTTTTTGCAATATTGTCCATAATTGTTAAGTGATTTTGCCCTTTTTTTCCTTTTTACAAAGCAGCATTTTCATCAACTGTTTTATCGTAAACTACACGGTCAAAAAGAAAATTAAGTCACTGTTTTTGTCACTGTATGTTACTTGTGAAATTGAAGAATTTCTTTCTATCTTCATTTTTTAAAGGTGAATTTTTTTTACAAGATTTTAAAAAGTCATTGTAATTTAATTTCCGTTACTAAGATTTTCGACATTAATGTTTCATGTTGAATTGTACTACATTGTATCAAATGTAAAAGTGCCAAATTGTAAATAGTTGCTTTATTATAAAAAATTATGTATTGAAATTACATTTGTGAGAAACCTGTGTATAATTATAGATGTTTAACTTTCATAAATTGTAGCGTGTATCTGCATTGTAGCATACAATTATCTCACAAATTATGCTATATGAAAATGACAGCTGTTTTGCTATCTGTAATCTAATCTGTAATGCATCGAAACAGAAAAAATGATGAAAGTAAATATTGACTTCTACTGCTCTGTGGCAAAATTGTATGTATTGAGGGCAATCAATATTGTTGGTTGAATGATGAAATGTGGACATGGTGCGGCAGTTTAGATGCAGAGCATTTTGTTGATCAATTCTGGATTTAACTGTGTTTTAGAGATCTCATTTTTTCCACTACTCAATACACTGTGTGTCTCTATTTTGTAAGGACCTTTTTGAGATTTTCTTAAATGTTTAAAGTGATCGAATTGCTTTCATACCATTTTTATGTTTTTATTTTATTATCATGATGATGTTTTTATTTAAAACATGATATTATGAGCTTATGTCTTCTTATTGTTTTGTTGTGAAGTTCAAGTTTTGCATTAAAAGCTTTTGTCTTGTTTAAGGCCTGCAGGATATAGGTGGACATTGCAAAATCCTGCCGATATTTACACAAATTAAGCCAACATATACATTATATACTTGCAGTACAATCAATGCTCCATCAAAATTAATGTACATAATATAAAATATGTATTTTACATGCCAACAAATGAATACGATGAAAAATCATGTTGTTCTTGTTATGTGTGAGTTTTTAAAGTTCCACTGAAAACATATTGGATATTTTAAAACACGAAGGAATTTCATGCGATATATTTGTTGTATTCTTTACAACGTTGGTTGTAACTATGAAGATGGATATTTAAGCAAAATTAAACTATTTCGAAAGGATATTATATTTCGTTTGTTATTCTTTTTAATCTCTTTTTGTGTGTGTATGTTTGTGCATGTGTGTGTTCTGCGTGTGTGTGTGTGTGCATGTGTTTGTTTTGTGTATGCGTGTGTGCATGTTCGTGTGTGTGTATGTGTGTGCATGTCTGTGTGTGCGTGTGTGTGTGTGTGTTTGTGCATATGTTTATCACTCCAAACATATGTATGCATGTGTTTGACTTTGTGTGCTTGTGTGTCTGTGCGTGTGTGTTTGTATGTGCGCATGTCTGTACGTGTCGGGGCCCTCTACTGTAAATGTTTTCTCCATGTACCCCATCCCAGATGCCTCCAACTAAAATGGCCCTGAAAATCCGTTTTGTGCTTATACAGCCACTGTTTATCATAACATGCGTCCATAGGTGTACAAGGGGGGGGGGGGGGGGAGGGCTTGGGGTGTTGCCACCCCATTCTCACCCGAGAGTTTACCTCTAAATATTCTCATATTCGAGCAAACCTACTGATTTGCAGCCAGGAAGGTTTTGAAGACCTTCGTTTTATTTCTTCACGTTGGTTGATAGATGAGAAGTTTGATATTTGCAAAAGATGTCGGCCCCCTCCCCCCTCCCCTGGCAAAAATGTACCTGTACGCCAAAATGTTCTCTGTGTACAGACACTCTCCACAGATTTTATGTCAAAATCTTTTCATCTTGGGGCCACTTTTTTTTTATAATTCAGGTGTCGAATTGGGTGACAAACGAGAATGTGATATTCTGATAAAAAAAACCTCAGCCCGTGGCAAAAATGTTCCCATACGCCCAAATTTGTGTTCGCTAGCGGTGGGGGGGGGGGGGGGGGGGGGGGGCAGCCGCCCTCCACAGGGTTTATGTCGAAATCTTCTCATTTTGGGGCCACATTGTATATCTAATGTGAAGTCAGGTGTCGAAGATTTTTTTTTTTCATGTTGGGTTATAAACGAGAATGTGATATTGGGATGAAAGACCTCATCCCCTGGCTAAAATGTGCCCGTACACCCCTAAATGTGTGTCGGAACGTGACTTTATTCAATTTCTCCTAATTTACCGGTGTTTTCCCCTTCCATAATGCCCATCAACTATCTCTGCTCCGCCTCGGCGTCGGTCTCGATACAAATTACTTATTTCTTGCACGGAAAAACACTCCACCAGAAATGGATGAGAAGAAATGGAAATTATCTGGTCGGCCCCGGAGCAAATTGTTGAGCAAATAGTCGAGGAAAATGATGTTGACTTTGCTGTTGTGCGTCAAGGATTTCGTGAGAAAATCAGAAAATGGACTGTTTTTAATAATTTTCATACATTTCTTTACACTTCTTTTCTCCTGTCCATTTGATAAAATAGATCGACTGATATATGTCACAAAGCAGTGGACGGAGGACGTCTTTGTTCTCTTGTTGTTGAAGATAAAGAAGATAATGCTGGTGGGGAAGATGATAATGATGATGATGATGATGATGATGATGATGATGATGATGACGATGGTGATCATAATGATGATGATGATGAGAAGCACCGTATTTACAATAGTTGCATTTGAAGTACGTAACATTATGAAAAAGATTTTCATCTCTTACAACAATATTGTTATTGTACGATATAATACACTAAATGGATCGCGCACGATTTTAAATGGCCTTGCCCTCATGTATTTACCTACCTAAATGACTAACTAACTAACACAATGACTAACTAACTTACTAACTAACTAGCTAACTAACAAAATGACTAACTAACTTACTAACTAACTAGCTAACTAACTTACTAACTAACTAGCTAACTAACTTACTAACTAAGTAGCTAACTAACTGACTAACGAACGAACGAAAAAAAAACAAGAAAAAAAAACTAACTAACTAACTAACTAACTAACTAACTAACTAACTAACTATACTTACTAAGACTAACTTACTACTGAAATAATTAACTAAGTAACTAACTTATTAACTAACTCAATAACTCATTAACTAACTACATAACTAACTAACTATGTAAATATATTAATAAATAAATAATTATATAAATACAAAATACAAAATAAAAATCTACGAGGCTACACCACATTCCCTTGTCCTCTCCATCTCTCTCATTTTCCATAACTCTTGTTAATGCATTATGTAAATTATTCTCCTGTATACTCTCCTTTTTCTTTAAAGCTACTCTGGAGTTCTTGCAGTATATAGCATTACATTACAAAGAAACACAATCATGCCCGTTTTACTGAAAATCATAGAACAGTGTAAATGATATTGTGATGCAATTATCTTGTATTGCAAACAGCAATACTTTTTCAAAACAATCCCATTTGTAAGTGTGTTCATTCGAATTTTGGCTAAGTTGAATGCTGCATACCATCTTATACGTTAGAGCCTTCAATATTTGATGCCAACAATTTAGATTTGTTTTCAGTGTTGGGTATATTTATTAATAATAAAATAAAGCTATATCGGGTTTCTACAAGGCTCTAGAAATAATACAATTTAAAAACTTTATCTTAGATGAACTCAAACTGACTTAGCGCCCTTCTCTTCCTCAATCAACGGTAAGAAAAGCAATATACAAATAAAATAATAATTATTTCTAAATTAAAATAATATGCAATTATGTGGTAGATAGGGCGCGAATTAAGGTCGTTTTATCAACCAAATCAAAGCACCTTTTACACGGAATTTAAGTTAACAAAATACAAACCATTTCTCATAATTATAAAGCACCTGGCATATATACTCCCCAAAAAAAGAAACTGGACACTTGTATAAGTTAAAATATTTCATATAAATGTACGATAAAGTGTACAATATCATATATCAAATTAAAGGGAATTTAGTCCTCTACATGCAGGGTATAACTTAAAGGTTTAATCGTTCATGCATGAAATGCCATGGTCAATTAACACTAGCAAGGTCTGTTTTCAAAAATAGCAAAACAATGGAGGACCACACAATTCGACTGAAATGATAGTAAGCGTTTCACTTAAAACAAGATGAGCGGGGCAAGTAAATTAAGACATTATTCAACTTTATTGTTATGAACAAACTCTGGAAATACAAATTTGTCAATAAAACAGGGCCAGGTTATGAGAACATTATCATACTGGTCTATATTACAGGCATGAAGCTTGTCTATTTCATGTGTCCCCTGCAATTTTAACCATAATTACCTAAAGAAATGTCATGTTAAAGACTGCCCATGGGTGACTTCAGGTTTTGAAGATCTTTGGACTTCGGTATAATTGTTGAGAAGAATTTATACCATTTTCATGCTGAAGTAAGGGCACAAACTGTGGTTTTGACAAATAAAGCTTTGCCATGGAATTCCCCATTTTGTTACTTTTGGATGAAAATAACACCTATAACGTTCACAATTTATTGAGATGAAGATAGAAAAGGTCACACATGCCATCCATTTTTGCTATTTTTGAAAACAGACCTTGGTGTGGTTAATTGACCGTGACAAGTCATGCATGAATGATTTCATCTGGATTTTATGCGAATATTGAAGAGGGTAATTTTATCTTTAATTTGATATACACTATCATATATTTTATCTTTAATGAAGACGAAATATTTGGTCTCATACAAGTGTCCAGTTTCTTTTTTTGCGGAGTATATATATATATAGACTCGAGCATTTCTTTAAAGTATAACCTTCAGCGAACTTAGAACGGGCACTCTCGCGGGAATCTATCTATCGCATTAGTATCTCATTACCAACGCAACCATTCATCATTAAGTTCGTCGTTGTATAATTATTCATATTTATCAATTGAACCATCGCGCGCGGAAACCTTCAACTCTCTGTACTATTTATGTGGGGAAATGTGATAGCTAGGCGGTGGTGGGTTAATATGAATGTGAAGAGAGAGATTGAAGTGTTCAAGCATATACCCTGGAGTATCCTGATTACTTGTTCGATGATGCAGTGCCAAATTAATTCCGCATTCTCGACGGTTATTTGCTAACCATAATTTGTGTGTGAAGGGTGAATATGAGATATTACATTATTATGTCACGTAATTATATGTCTGTTTATTCATATGTATAATGGATCGTACTAGTAGAGGTATAGCTGATAACAGGCTGCATGAATTATGATGATGGCCTTATTCAGGTACGGGACATCATTGATTATATTGAGTGGTTATCTAACCCGTGGTAATAGAAAAACAGTCCATACATTCTCGTTATGATCTCATTTTATGTAATACAAACGTGAACTGAGTGATATGATAAACGTTCAATGAATTATATCAATAAGCAGCTCATACAAACATGCAGTCCATACATGTATGTATGCAATGTATGCAGACACCCATCAAAAAACCCTATATTTCTTTGGTAGCATACGCGTTTGCTTCTTTGTAAGTTAGTTAGTCAATTAGTTAGTTAGTTAGTTAGTTAAATAGATAATTATTTAATTAAAACATATAAAGAAACTGACCAGAAATATTATGACTGAAAGGGAAAATGGGATCCCAGCGGGATAGTTAGTTAGTTAGTTAGTTAGTTAGTTAGTTAATTAATTAGTTAGTTAGTTAGTTAGTTATTCTGACTGAAAAAGAGCAAAGAAAATGGGATTCCAGCGGGATAGTTAGTTAGTAAGTTAGTTAGTTAGTTAGTTAGTTAGTTAGTTAGTTAGTGAGTGAGTGAGTGAGTGAGTGAGTGAGTGAGTGAGTGAGTGAGTGAGTGAGTGAGTGAGTGAGTGAGTGAGTGAGTGAGTTAGTTAGTTAGTTAGTTAGTTAGTTAGTTAGTTAGTTAGTTAGTTAGTTAGTTAGTTAGTTAGTTTGTTTGTTTGTTTGTTTGTTTGTTTGTTTGTTTGTTTGTTCCTTTCTTTCTTCTCTCTTTGTCGCATATTTATGTGAATATATTATGTGTATGTGTGTATTCTTTTCAAGTGTGATTGTGCGTATAATGCGAGGGTATGTGCGTTGTGTGGATGCGTGCTTTGTATTTGTTGGGGTCATGTTTAGATTGCGGATACATCATAATGAATAACCATACAACACACACATTAGCTTTCAAAAATACATAATTATAAACACAATTTTTTTTTAGAGTAGTCACACAAACAATATAATCAACTCATACAGCGTAATATGACTAATCTCCTTGTTGTTATTAATCGGATGCATCTCGATTATCACCCGAAAGTTGTGTGGCAAGATTGGTACAGCCCGTGCCTTCCAATCGTGAGGTCCCGAGTTCGAACCCTGTGCATGCCCATCTCGTTTGTCCTTCACCAGGACAATTAATCAATGCACACATGTTGCTCTGTTCCTACTCGGTGGGAATGGAAGGCGTTTATGAAGCTTATGTACACCTGTAACAGGTAGTCTGCATGGCTAGATTAATCCCCAGGGAGTTTTAATGGTGAAATTTAAGTGCAGGTTGAATAGTGTGTGTATCAAATGACCGAGGTAAAAAAAAAAAAAATTTTAAACGTTGTAAAGCACTTAAATATGGCGATGAATCATATTAAGAGCTATATAAATCCGAAACTATTATTCATTATTAATATTAAAGGGGTAGTTTAGTTTTGGTAAGGCTGAACTTTAGTAGCCAAAACTTGCACAGTAACATTATAAACTAATAGTTATAACTCCACCATGCTCGAAAGATATACAAAATTACAAAGGACTAAGTAAAAAGCCTGTTATCATTCAAAAAGAGCCATTAAAACACAAGAGGGCGCTTTTTAAAAAGGCATTGGTTTCAACCATTTTTCATACAAAATTATGCATGTGATGTTTTATTGATATAATGATTAAATAGCGAGATCATCAACAACTATTTAAAAAACGCTTTTGAACATTTCTGAAAAAGTGCAAGCATTTTTTTATTTTTTCTAAAAATCATCTAATTATTTGGGCCCCAAATAATTATAAGATCCGATATATTTATTGATATTTCAGCCGTTTCTGGGTCGATTTTGACCAAATAAAGTTTATTCTGCCATTAAAATTGCATGTTCTCTCAAATTCGACACTCAGTTTTTCATTACCTCACAAAAAAATTATGATGTGCAGCGCCCTCTCTACCAAAACTAAACTACCCCTTTAAGTCGATGAAGTGCACAATCTTCCCGTAAGCACCCGGGGTGGTTTCACAACGATTCTAAGTCTAACACTAACTTCTAACTCTAAATTGGACCTAACAATTATGGAAAGCCATTTGACACCTTAGAATAAAACATATTCAAAAGCAAACAAATTTAAGTATTTGAAACTTTCACATATAAATATATATAATTTATTTAAAGGCTCCTTGATCGTGTTGATAATAGCAAATATAACTGATGTAATAAAACATTATGCCTTTTCAAAATTACTGTTTCAGGTATGTTACAAAGAAACCATTGGCTCTCCATAATTGTTTGGGCCAACTTAGAATATTTGTGAAACACTCCCTGTGTATTACACGGCCATGTCATAAGCGTACACGTTCCTGACCAGTGTCGCCGCTGAACGTAAACCCAAGAGAATCACGTGGTCTGTTTGCTTTATTCGCTTTATTCTTCGCCGGCGCCATGCCACAACCACGTTGGGTACGTTACGTATAGCTATTATGTTCAGTACGCGCTAATATCATATCATGTTGCACATTATTATAGAAAATGACGGAATGTCTCAAAATACATGTAATTTAGATATACATTAGCTATTACTACCATCCATTGTTAAGCGATGGTATGTTAATGTGACATGAATCCGTCTGTTCCGTGCATATCAATACACACCAATGCAAAGCAATAGCATGGATAGAATACTACATACCATAATAAGTTTTACTTTCAAACGCTGGTCTTTTTTGTACATGATGATGGATGATGACTATAGCAACTACGGTTTAATGATGAACGTATGCATTGCAAAATAATGTAACCGTATTACACATAAATTAGGAGGTGCTCGTTAATTCATAATTTGAAATAAATTGAGTTTGTTATTGCCTTTTTTATGAGTATGATAATTAAACCTGAACTTAATCTCGGCGAGTCGTATTACATCATTTAAAGCTCTGATATGCGTGAGGGTGGATGTGGAAGATTAAATAATGATTAAATAGTCCGAATGGTTCGATTTTGATGATGGTTTTATGAAAAAAATCAACTGTCAGTACCAGTTAAAAATCAAAAGTCGCTCTAAGCTATATCGCTTTAAAAAGTTGTTTGGCGATTATTTGTTTTAAGTATAAAAAAAACAACAACGCAATGTTCTCATATGCATGATGCGAGGGTTGGAAGAGAAAAGGCTAATACTGAAATAAAAAGAATTATTTATTTGATAATGGTGAATGTTTTACGCATGATATCTCGGGTGTATTTATAAATAGATTAAAGGGATCTAGTAACTTTGTTGACATGTGCAACAACTGACGAATGGTTGACAAAAATAATGTGTATTTCTGTGATCTGATCTGTCCAATTAGTGAGGGGTGAATATTCCATGGTAAATTGGTCATATGACCAAGTAATGAGTGAAAATGCAAAGTGATATCGCTTACTCATTGCACTGACTTTGTGTTCAGTTATAACTTTCCAGTGGATGATTAAATCTCCGAACACTTCAATCGTAAATATCTTTCTAACGAAAGGGAAATTCGAATAAAAACGAAACATTTTCCATGCTTGTATTGGTAATTCGAATACAGCCATGCAGGTATAAGAGAACCACTTGTTCTATAAAGTAAGCTCTGTGGATTTGGACAGTCTTACTATCTGATCCCTTTAAGGAGCTATTAAGACACTGCCGTTTATTAATGATTTACCTTGCAGTTTTGTGTAACAATAAATTGATTTATATCAGTTTCCATAGCTATGCACGTAATCAAATATACACTTTGCAGTCTATTTTGTTTAGGCTTTCCAGCGACTGACATGGCGTTCCTAATGGAAATAACGGTCAATGCTTACGTATGCCTTTACACAATACCACCTTGACGCACGGGAAAAGAGGTATTGTTTGGTTTCGATGAGTCTGTTCGTCTCCTTTCTTGTCATCATGACTGTTTCCCCGCAAACTCAATCAAGGATTCCCGTTTCAGATCCTTTCTAAAAAAACATCGTCTGTGCGAACTAGAAAATCATAGACGAATTAAAGGGATCTAGTAACTTTATCTGACTAGACAAACCTCAGTTGAATCTCTAGAGGTTCTTTCACGTTGGGTGTTTTCCTCTTGTCAATTTTAATCTCTTTTATTGAGATATTTATGATTTAATTTGAAAAATCCCCGGGAACATTTCAAGATGGGTACAAACTTATGGCAAAGATTTATCAAATTACATTTTGAATTTTCGCACATCACTCAGTAGACAAAAACGGATCACACAAATACAAAGTGTATAAGCCCTTGTCAGTTTCTACACTGTATCAACACAGTACATAATATATCCCTTAATACCTTTTTTAAGTGCTACGACTTACGAATAATCACTTATACAAAATATAATGTAATAATTTATTTGGTAGGACTTGTTGTTCACATGTCACCGTATTTTAAACAGATCCCTTTGATGCGGCCGCACTATTTATATTAGGTCTACCACAAACGGGTAGATCTAGATCACCGAGTGGTGAATTAAGAGATAGCAGTACAACGGGCCTAGCGGTTCCATCTTGTGACTCGTAATCCGTGGATTATGGGTTCAGCTGCCCCTATAGACAAAGCACTTTATCCATATGCAGCTCTTAAAAACAAAGGCGTAGAAAATGAAGACCTGGTAAGAGTTTTGTTTACTTGAAATGCTTGATGCACCTTATAAGGGCAGCTTGGATAAAGCCAAGTTGATTTACCATATTAGTATATGTGCCTAAGATAATACGTTCTTAAAGGGCAATGAAACTATGGCTTTCGGCTATTATTATCGTTTAGAGGGTGAACATACATTTTATTTGATACATAACTTGGCACTTTTGGCCTACTGGATCCCATGAAATCCTTACGTGAACATACCCACATTTTACTAATTCTTACGGCGGCAAAAGGTGATGGGAGCGGCCATGTTCTTGTAATTGACCGACATGCTTTGCAAACTATGACCAGTGCGCTACGGGCCGAACAAAAAGCTTTTCACTGATTTACAGACTCGTCAAAGCATCTACAAGTATTCAGACAATGGTAACAATAGGTCCTATTGAAATGCATTAGTGCACATCACTGACCATAAGTCCGCACACACCTAATAATGGCGGCCTCCAGTGTTCGCATGAATAGTGGTAAGCCCGATAGAGTTTTCACATATTTCTCCCAAAGCAGAAAATCTGAGTCGGAGTTATGTTATATATAATAAAAAGGCATATTACGATATATCAAGTAGGATAAACTCTATTCTTGAGTTGCATTGCCCTTTAATGCTTAAAGAGGTAGTTCAGTGTTGGTATAGAGGGAGAGTCAAGAATATTGTTTGTGTGAGGTAATGAAAAACTCAGTGTCAAATTTGAAAGAGCATACAATTTTAATGACAGAATAAACTTTATTTGATCAAAATCAGTTCAGAAACAGCTGAAAAGCTTTAAATGGATTGTAAAGATAAACTCTTGCCATCAGATAATACGGTATCTGTATTTCAGATTCCCACCTACGGTACTCATGACAACCATCGAGCTACAATATATCGCTTACAAGATACGAGCTAACCCATTGCTTACCGAGACATGGGGGTGTTTCACAAAAATCCTAAGATGAACTTAACTCTAAGTTGGACCTAACTATTATGGAAATACATTTGTAGCCTTGGAATACAATATATTCAAAAGCAAAAAACACAAATTTTAAACTTTTTTTAAATGTTGCATGAAGAACATAAAATCTCCTTGATAATAGAAAATATTAATGATTTGAATCAACATTTTATGACTTTGAAAAGGGACTTTTACAACCATTTTTAAAGAAACTAGTGGCTCTCCATACTTTGTAAGTCCAACTTAGAGTTAAGTTCAACTATAGGATCTTTGTGAAACACCCATGGGGATCGCATACCTAGGAGGGGGTGGGTTGAACACCTGTGCGTGAGATCCCAGGTCAGTAGTAGATATGAACGTATTATGACATCGAGGATGGATCGAAGCAACCACTGATCTTAATCAATGGATATATTATTGCCTGACACAAGCGATGATGTAGACATACATGTAGATCACCCGATGCTACATCGATACCAATATAATATTGCTACACTTACCCCCACCCCCCCCCCCCCCCCCCCCCCACCTCACCCAAACCTCTCACATCAAATTGGTATTGCCACGAAAATAAACAAACAAATCAACAGGAGAACAATGTCGGTTTAGATGTTAAATAGCTTCTCGGCAGCATCGACTATTCACAAAGTCATTGAGTTGACTGTGACATGAACTACTGGTATCTAGATATTTATACAGATCGGTGACTGCAATGTATCGCCGGTCAACACTTGTAATTAATTGCGTGTTTGGAAACAGGTAGATAAGTGGAGGCATCGGGTTTGAGAGCACTCAGGTATATGATAGAGAGATATAGAGATAGAGTGAAGCGAGAGAGAGAGAGGGGGTGAGAGGGGGGGGGGGGAGAGATATGACGGGAGATGAGTTTGAGAGAGAGAAGGGGAGAGAGTGTTTGGAAACAGGTAGATACGTCAGAAAGTGGAGGCATGGGGATTGGGAACACTCAGGTAGATGGATAGAAGGAGATAAGGGTACAGGACTAACACGATAATGGGGAGAGAGGGGGAAGAGGGGTGTCAGTGAGTGCTTTGTAAAAGGTAAGATAAGTGAAGGCATGAGGTTCGGGAGTACTCGGGCAGATGGAGAATGGGATATAGAATTATGGGTAGAGGGGGAAGCGAGCGATACATAGGGGCAGGTATGGGGAACATAGTTGAACCGAGGCTCAGAGAGGGAAGAGGAGCGAAATGGTGGGGAAAGGGGTGACAGAGAGAGGGGGGAGAGAGTGTTTGGAAACGGGTATAAATAAGTGGAGACATGGGGATCGGGAGCACTCGGGTAGAGAGGGATAGGGGTAGAGGGGTGAAGCGAGACTGAGAGAAGGCGGAGAGCGCGACATGCACAGATATACAATGATGGGAAACATAGAGTGTGAGAGAATGTTTGGAAACATGTGTATAAGATGGAGGCACAGGGATTGTCAGGTAGATGAATAGAGAGCGATAGAGTTAGAGGGGTGAAGCGGTAGAGCGGTGAAGCAACAAAGATGTGAAGGGGGAGAAGGGGAAGAGAATAATGTTGTGAAAGGAGTGACACAAAGTAGGAGAGGGAGAGGGAGAGAAAGAGAAAGAAAACGTCATAGAGAGGGGGGGGGGGGGGGGGGGGATGGGGGGAAGAAGTGAAAGAAGGGGGGAGAGAGTGCTTAGGAGAGATGAGATAAAACGAAAGTGTATCTGCATATAGCGAGAGGGGTGAGAGGGGAAGGATGGGAATGAAGGGGGAGAGATGGTGGTTAGGGTCTGGAGAAGTGAGGGGTATAGGGTATGGGTGAGATGAGATGAATTGAAAGTGTATCTGCAGCACGCAGTTTTGAGTTGGAGAGAGAGACGCGCGAAGAGAATTGTTAAGAAAGGTTAAGGCAGACTGGCAGAGATAGAATTGCACGAATTCGTGACTATTTCGTCGACATAAAAAAAAGTGAGGTGAGATGAAGCAACAATGTATGAGAAGCACACGGTTCTGCGTTGGAGATAGATGCGAAGAGAATGGTAGAGAGACGAGTGGAGGAGGAGGTGGAGGAGAGAGGAAGAGAGGTTGAGACACACTGGCGGAGATGAAACGGCGCGAATTCGTGACTATTTGTTCGACATTAAAAAGTGAGATGAGGTGAGATGAAGCAACAGTGTTTCGGCGACACGCGTGCCGACTTCTTGATGATAAGAATGCAGTACTAGTGCGCTGTGAACCATGGACTGATGGACGCACTCCCGGACCGACAAGCAGCAAGGAACCGCGGCCATAAAAGTAATGATGATCATGTTCGTCTGATTAAAGAAGTAGATGCCATCCCTCTCGCCATGCCGACCATTGTTCTTGCGCTCCGGTGGGTTTGCGAAGAATGGCTTTCACCTATATATTAGTTCCGTTACCCGTAGCGACGCATCTCTTTTGTTTCGACTGGTATTAATATTTCATGATTTTCTACCAGCGTATGGAGCGGGAACTGTAAGATGCAATGCATGAAGGGAGGCTGACTGACCGATGAGCTTACGTTTTTTTTATTACCGCCTTTATAGTATGAAGGCTAATTAGTATATCGTCACCGAAGACCAATCGATAATAAACCTGAGTGGATGAGAGTAGATAGCGAGGCATATAGTAGGTAGAGTAGGGTGGGGTAGGGATCCAATATACCAGTCCATTAGGGGATTAGTTGATTGCTACTACTGCCAGTCAATACTATAGCGATTCCATTTGTCCGCTCCATGCCTGATTGATTCTTTACTCCAGTGCAGTGAAGCCAGCGACGTAGAATAGATGTCGGGGCGCGAGGGTTCGCGGGGGTTCACTCGCTCACTCAGCAGCGTGTTTGGCTACCTGAGGAGACTGCGGCGGAGTCGGAGGTACAGACGGGACGAGAAGGACATCGCCAGGGGACGAGCCACGAATGGTCGCATCGTACGATCACCGGACAGTGAAGACTCGGTGCTCGAACCAGCAGAGATGCCGGAGCAGAGCAGCGGGGTGATACCCGCGGCGCCTAGCGGTGCGGGTGGCAGCGCCGGTGGCGTTAACAACATTGGTGGTGTTGGTATTGGTGGTAGTAGTGGGAGTAATGGTGGGGTGACATCTGTTGGAATGGCGACCAGCGGGGCATCGATTGGGAACGGGTCGGCGGCCGGGTCGTCCAGCAGGCGGGAGCGGTGGCCCGCTGCCATGAAACAATTCGCGGCGAGATACTTCAAGTTCATCTGCGGCGCGGGGGTGATGTTGGGCCTCCTTTCTTTCATCCTCAGTGTGATTGCCATAGCAACGGGACATTGGATTGTTGCTGAGTTAACTCAAAATGTGATTGTGGATGAGGAAAATAGGACTATGCAAGCAGTTAATGTTACGACGGACAGAATGACGACTGGTATATGGAAGATCTGTTTTGAGATGTACATAAATGACAAACAAGGTAAGCACAACTTTTACCCTTTTTATTTTTTTAAAGAGGAAATGACTGTATTAAACCCCTAATTATGGTCCACAATATACTTTTGATTATGTGGGTGTGTTCAATAGGCTTTAATAACAAGCTATGTATTTACCCAACCTGCCTATTAAAGACCCTACTCCTATCCAGATGTTGTGGAGAGAGGTTGGTATGAAAAACAACAACACATGGAATATGACTATAATGTTTTACAATAATACATTTTATTTGTGTAAAGAAATTTAGAAATAGCGAATTATATGTCTGTAACTAAACCCCTCATAAAAAGTTCCGCAATTCAAGTTTGAGCGTTCATATCTCTCCTATTACTTTATTACCATTCATGAATCTGGTATCATTGGAAAGCTTGTTTTCTCCCCTTTACATTGATTTGACATTTGTTATGAATATGTTATCATGGAAATGTGCATGACATCCGAATATGGGGCAAAGTCAAAAGTGAAATGTTGCAAAATGCAATAATATTGTCAACAGCGTCCCCTCCTATGTTTCGGAGAATAAAGTGTTCTGAATGATGTTAAGTCGGTCATGCGTGGATGTCAATGGCGAATTATCATTTTCTTTGGAGGATGATATGTGTCTTTATGAATTTGAGGTGCTGCAATAACGTTTGTGTATGTTGTTAGGAAGATGTAATGTGTTTTATTGACTGATTGAGAAATTATCATTATGTTTGACTTTTACACAAGTTTACACAAAATCCACCACAAGTCCAGTACAAACGTCACTTTTCATTGTTCAAACAACAGAAAAATGCATAATTGTATTTATGACCACTTCAGAATCATTCCATCCTCCAGGGGAAATGATAATACGCCATTGACATCATGCATGATCGCGTCAACATCATTCAAAACATCACTAATATTCTCCCAATTATCATATTGACAATATCAATCATTTTGCAACATGTTACTTTTGACTTTGCCCCATATGGATGTAATGCACATGTCAATGGCATATTATCATTTTCTTTGGAAGATGAAATGTGTCTAAATGATTTTGAGGGGATGCAATAACGTTGTTGTATGTTAGGAAGATGTATTGTGTTTTATTGACTGATTGAGAAATTATCATTATGTTTGATTTGTACAAAGATTGTTGCAAAAGTTCCGCAATTTAAGTTTGAGCGTTCATATCTCTCCTATTACTTTATTACCGTTCATAAATTTGGTATCATTGGAAAGCTTGTTTTCACCCCTTTACATTGGTACGACATTTGTTATGGATATTTTATCATGGAATGTGCATTACATCCATATGGGGCAAAGTCAAAAGTAACATGTTGCAAAATGATTGATATTGTCAATATGATAATTGGGAGAATATTAGTGATGTTTTGAATGATGTTGACGCGATCATGCATGATGTCAATGGCGTATTATCATTTCCCCTGGAGGATGGAATGATTCTGAAGTGGTCATAAATACAATTATGCATTTTCTGTTGTTTGAACAATGAAAAGTGACGTTTGTACTGTACTTGTGGTGGATTTTGTGTAAACTTGTGTAAAAGTCAAACATAATGATAATTTCTCAATCAGTCAATAAAACACATTACATCTTCCTAACAACATACACAAACGTTATTGCAGCACCTCAAATTCATAAAGACACATATCATCCTCCAAAGAAAATGATAATTCGCCATTGACATCCACGCATGACCGACTAAACATCATTCAGAACACTTTATTCTCTCAACAAAAGGAGGGTACACTGTTGACAATATCAATGCATTTTGCAACATTTCACTTTTAACTTTGCCCCATATTCGGGTGTCATGCACATTCCATGATAAAGTATCCATAGCAAATGTCATATCAATGTAAAGGGGGGAATACAAGGTTTCCAATGACACCAAATTCATGAACGGTAATAAAGTAATAGGAGAGATATGAACGCTCAAACTTGAATTGCGGAACTTTTTGTGAGGGGTTTATATAGCGACAATCGAAATGTGTTTGAATGATTCTCTTCCATAATTTATCCCTTGACTGGTTGTTGCCATAGAACGGCTCGAACAATGACAATTTATTTATTTTATCATGCTCTTTGCATGGCTGATAGTAAAGAATAAAATCTATGACATATTAAATGGATGTCATGGAGGGATGTAGGGATGCAGAGATGTAGTCGAGTCCACATGTTCCGAGTCCATATCCCAAACGAAATAGCAAATGTTCCCATTTGTTTTACATCGTGACTCCGAGTCCGAGTCACGAGTCCATGAAAAGGCGACAGTTTCGAGTCCGGGATCGACTACAAGTACAACACTGAATTAACAAGCTCTACTTTAAATATAATCAGTCTGTACATTCTTCTGGACTTAAAAGGCAACATTGTTTTATTGAAAATATATATGTTAAATTCTCACTTTCTTGTTTTCTAGCGAGAAAAGTAATTATGGAATCTACAAGATGTTTCATGATGTTTTATTAACAATAAGTTTACGAATCTTTCACTTTCACTGAAAAGTCTAACATCTCGAGGGTACCGTACGTTTATTCTGAAAGCAGTAATTTTTTCTCACGAATGTATTTAGTAAACGCACACTTTTCACAAGATCATTAATCTACCTACATTTTCAATTTCCAACCCACTGTAACACGATGCCCGGATGTCATTGGGGTTGCAATTAAGGACCGGTCACACATCACTTGATAGCGTTTACGGATGCCCGACGGAGATAACATGTACAATCTGTTCGTCTCCGTTCGCATGATCATTTTCTAGTGTGTACGTTGTTCTATCCGGCGGAATGTTTTGTGCATGAAGCAAGGGAGACGACGACTTTCCCCACCGGATAATTTGATTTCGCAAATTGTCTATTTGTCGGCCATCCCACGTTTTCTGGTGATATGTGACCGGGCCATAAGTAATTGCTGAATTACGTATTCATTACGTTATCTAATCCCCATTACACATATTACATGTTCTAATCTACTAACCACGCTAGCTCAATGTACCTGCTTTGTCTGTGTATAGGGTCTTGTTACCAGTTTTATTCGTACACACTTTAATCACGTTAATAGTGTTTCACTGCTTTTATTCCTGGGTATTTTCCTAATGGAAAGTCTCGTGGTGTGTTGGTTAAGGCACTTTGTCTATCAATCGGAAGGTTGCGGGTTCGAAACCACGAAACCAAACCAGGCCCGTGTGTCATTCGGCAAGACAGTTTAGATACACTCACGTTATGCTCTATACTATGTTTGAATAGGGATCTGATATGGACGGAATGTAGTAAAACTCTTTACCGTTGTCATGGATTTGTTGCACCTTGTAACTGTATGTCTACCAGGTTAAATTGCTCCCAACGGAGAAGAAAGTGCACGTCAAGTGCGGCTTGACTATAATTTCATGAAATGCCTTTTGAACCAATATTATACGACTACCACATCATAGTAGGCGTAATGTCTGTATATTATCGACTAACGGACGAATAAATATAATATATAAACAATACATGGTACATTGGTGACATAGTGGTATGAATATAGCCATGTGTAAGTAACAATGAATCTAGCAAAGATGATTAAAGTAATCTAGTAACATTGTCCAAATCCACAAAACTGACTTAGAAATATAGTGGTTCCCTCATAACTTGTTGTATTTGTATTAACACTAGTATATAGAAGCATGACACAGGTTTTTTCTTCTTCAAATTTCACTTTCGTTATACAGATATTTGCGATTGAAGCGTTCGGATTTGTAATTATCCACTTGAAAGTTATAACTGCGTACAAAGTCAGTGCAATGAGTAAGTTAATATCACATTGCATTTCGCTTATTACACGAGAGACAGAAAACAAGTAAAGCAGAGAGAAGGAGATGTGAGTTTACAGAACGTAGTAAGAGGTATCGTTCATATTACCAAGATTATGATGTAAAATCTTGTTTCTCAGATAAAGTAATATTCAAGACAGGAGAGAATAGTCGACGATCATGACAATATTATAATAGACAATGCAGTACATCGGTATCACACTGGTATAATGTAAAAGAATAATATACTGAGTAAAAACCACTTGTGTGAAAAGGCAATTATATCATGGCGCCCCGCTCTGGATTGGTCATGATCACGTGACCTCTCCCTGGAAAGACTCAATGCCGGAAAAAATATATAATATCGAAGTGATTACCATGATTCGATATTTTACGCTGCCATGGTTACAAAATGCGTTTTTATTTTTGTATTTAAAAATGGGTATGACGCGCTGTAGATCTAATAATAGGCTTGTCTACATGATTTTTGTTAAAAGTGTCTGTATTCTATGTTGCCTATGTATTATGCATGCGACAAAGAAGAATGTTCGAGTAGAAGTGGTAGATAGGGTGTTGTTTTAAATGTATCACCTTGATATATTTATATACCACATGTAATTAGGTCCTAAGAGACGTAAATGGATATTTTATTATATATCTTATATACAATTTTCATTGTATATTAAAGGGATCTAGTGACTTTGTTGACATGTACAAAAAGTGATGAATGGTTGATACAATGTATATTGTTGTTATCTGATATGTCCACTAGGTATTGTGGGGGTATTGTGTGAACATTTCAAGTTAAATGGACGTTATATGGCCGAGTAATGTGCAAAAAAAAAAATCGTTGCACCGACTTTGTACACGGTAACGACTATTCAGTGGCTAGTTTAACATCTGAACACTTCGATCGTAAATAATGTTACTATACCTCGCAAAAAAAGTTCCGCAATCGAGGTTTGCACATTAATAACTTTTTTATTACGCTATTACCACTCATAAATTTGGTATCACTGGAAAGCGTAAATCCTCCTCTTTACATTGATATAACATTTGCTATGAGTATTTCATCATGGAATGTGCATTGCATCCAAATGTAGGGCAAAGTCAAAAGTGAAATGTTGCAAAATGCACTGATTTTGTCAACAGAGTGCCTTCCTTGGCATGAATGGGGGTGAGGTGGTCATGCATTCAAGCCACGTTTTAATCTTCAAACAAAAGGAAGGCACACTGTTGACAAGATCAGTGCATTTTGCAACATTCCATTTTTTACTTTGCCCTACATTCGGCATGACTGGTGTTCGACAAGGCTGCCTCCTCTCTCCAAGCCTCTTTAACCTGTTCCTGGAATTTGTGATGAAGGACATCCAAAAACTAGACAGTGGAATACAGATGGGTGACATGCGTACTAACAACATCCGATACGCAGATGACACCACCCTCATGGAACTTGTATTTGAAAACCTCCAAATCTCTACAAGGGAACTGGAAAAGGCATGTAGAAGTTGGGGAATGAAAATCAATGTCACGAAATGTAGAATCATGACAGAGGACCAACAAGCTATTACACTGAACAACACAAACATCGAGAAAGTGGATACATTTGTCTTTCTCGGCAGCATGGTACCTTCTACAGAAGATGATGTGAAGAGACGAACAAGACTGGCAGCCTGGTCATTTGGAAGGCTGAAAAGTGCCATCTGGTCCAACCAAGATATCTCAAGGACACTCAAAGTCAGGATCTACAGAGCCCTGATCCTCCCTATTGCCACATATGGAGCAGAATCCTGGACCCTCCGTAAATCAGATAGATCTAAGCTTGAGGTATTTGAGATGAGGTGCCTCCGGAACATCCTTGGAGTTCACCTAATGGACAGAATAAGGAACGAAGAGATCAGGCAGAGGCTGAACATCCCAAGCACCATATGTGAAGAAGTAACAAAACGTCGCCTGAAATGGTTCGGCCATGTGGTACGCATGCCGCATCACCGCCTACCATACCAAGCATACCAGAATGATTTTGACGCACGCAGACCACGGGGACGCCCTCCTACGAGATGGAAGGACCAAGTTCGGTGCGATGTGGGTCTATCCCTACAAGAGGCAGAACATCTAGCCCAGGATAGAGCAGAATGGAGCAGGATTTCTCGTAGGGGAGCAAGGGGACACACCGTCCTATGCACCTAAGTCAAAGTAAGTCTACATTCGGATGTAATGCACATTCCATGATACAATATCCATAGCAAATGTTATATCAATGTAAAGAGGGGGATTCACGCTTTCCAATGATACCAAATTTATGAATGGTAATAACGTAATAGGCATTCAAGCCACATTTTAATCTTCAAACAAAAGGAAGGCCCTTTGTTGACAGAATCAGTGCATTTTGCAACATTTCACTTTTGACTTTGCCCTACATTTGGATGCAATGCACATTCCATGATGAAATACTCATATCAAATGTTATATCAATGTAAAGGGGGGAATTCACGCTTTCCAATTATACCAAATTTATCAATGGTAATAACCTAATAGAAAAGTTATTAATGCGCAAACCTCGATTGCGGAACTTTTTGTGCGGAGTATAGATCCATTTAAACACTAGACAGGAAAAACAGTTGCTGTTCCATCGGTTGCCCTACTGAGACTGCGTCTGACTCCACTGGTATGACCGTCTCTACATGTGGGGTGGTAGAACGAAGTCAGATTTATACAAGCAAACCCACGTAGAGTCGGTTATTTTTGACTAGTTAATAAACACATTACTCAAACTAATCTGATGAAGATAATAGTGTTTTTTAATAGTTTCCTGCAGACGCGTTATTTCTCTGATAATTGAAAACACAATTAATTCAGAATGAGCATGAAATAGTATGTATATATATTTGTTTGACTTATCAAAGTTATATGATAGATTGAAATAACACACTACTTTCACTGCTCGACTTGTTCTCATCGAATTATTATTTGAGAATAATAATTAAAATCTAAGATTAATATTGTACACGAAATAAATATATATTTTGTGTTTTACTGAATCCCAACATACACTCGTACTTACAAACGTAAACACGCACGCACGCACGTACGCACGAGCGCAGTACACACACACACACACACACACACACACACACACACACACACACACACACACACACACACACATACACACACACACACACACACACACACACACACACACACACACACACACACACACACACACACACACACACACACACACACACCCACACAGACGCCTAATGCTCATATCATAGAAAAGGGAAGAGATGAATATATTATATTGCGTTTAATTTTTATGTCAATTATCTCCTATGTAAATGAGGGGAAATGTCAGTTTATCGACCCACATTTGCGATCTGGAAATAGGGGAAGGTAAAACTCACTGAGCAGAATAATAACTGGTCGTTTTCAACAAATTCAAAAATGTTATTAATTTCCCAGTTTCCAGAGAGTGCGTAAATAATGATAATTTCAACATTATCAACAAAAATAGACAAGCATTTATACTGCGCCATCAATCGAGAAATTCTATTCCGAGACGCATAATCTGTACAGTAAATTATTACCCTGGCTGTAGCCGAGCTGCCTGCATGCATGAAAGCGCCGCATCAAGGATTTGAAGGAATAATCTTCCGTAATATATTGAATAAATCGTGTTTGTATTTTGAATATTTGAATATTGAAAGCATTAAATAAACAATAACAGAAAAGTGTGAAAATGACTGGTTTCGTTTCAGACAGGACTGAATTAATTTGCGTGTTGAATCTTGAGGGGATATGCAGTACCTGTTTAAAAGAGATCTTTTGTTGTCACATGCAAAAACAAGACAACAGGTTGATGAAATTAATGTGTATTACTGCACTGTAATATTTCCATTTGATGGTGTGTGGAACTGTCATGATACATATCATGACATGGTCGAGTAACTTAATAAGCGAAATATCGGGTGGTATTTGCCGATTCATCGCCATAATGTGTACACAGTCTGAATAAACATCGATATTTGCTATTCAAATAAGGTTACAACAAAATGTGCATGTCATTATGTTATCCAAAATAAATTCATAACGGCGCTAATTATAAACATGACGGCGTGCATTGGCACAACATAGTGACCCAGTTTAGCAACGATACCCTTATCCCTTTGGAATTACATTTTAAAAGTAAAAGCATGTCTCTTTTTAAAAATCTATATTAGATGGTATGATTTTTAGTACGGTATCATAGACATTTCTTTACGATTCGAGCGTTTTCTTTTTCTTATGGACTATATGCCGCACCCCTAACTTTCCACAATTGAATGAATATGTTACGTTTTGTACCACCACGTTTCTTCTACTTCATCTTCCGTATATAGTGATCACAATCATCTTGTTTGATTACTTTAATCTGGTTGTTATGTGAAGGAGTGTTATGTACGAGTCAAGCTGGCAAGACGTATACTAGGTACTTTTGCGTCCATGAGATGTGACGGGATTTCAGACTAGTTGCAATAATTTCCCCTCAAAGTAAAATTAACTACCTTTGTTTGTTATGCAAATGAAAGTAGCATTTCGCTGAGAAAACCAATGTCATATTATATATGTATTAAAGGGATAGTTGAGTACTGGTACAGAGAGTACAGTTTTGGTCAAACTGAATTTTAGTAAGCAAAACCTGCACAATTACATTACAAACTAATAAATATAACTCCACCATGCTAAACAAAATACAAAATTACAAATAACTAAGTAAAAGGCCTGCAGTTATCATTAAAAAAGAGCCGTTACAACTCAAGAGGACGCTTTCTGAACACTTATCGGTTTCAACCATTTAAAAAATAATATTGTGAATGTGATGTTATGTTGAAATAGTGATTAGATAGAGAGATTATAAACAACTGTTTAAAAACCACTTTTGTAAATTTTTGGAAAGAGGAAGCATTTAAACAAATTTTAACGGCTGGTTCAAAATTGTCTAATAATTGTGGGGCCCCACATTTATTACGAATGGTTATGTTAATGAATATTTCAGCCATTTCTGAACCGATTTTGATCAAATAAAGTTCATTCTGTTATCAAAATTGTATGCTCTTTCGAATTTGACAATAAGTTTTTCATTATCTCACAACAAAATTATTTTGAGTAGCGCCCTCTATACCTAAACTCAACTATCCCTTTAACCTTAAATTTGCCTATTTCTTTATGTACCAATGTCCTCCAAATTTCCAGAAAATGTATACCTCTTTAATGAAAACACGTTCTTGATGAGATATCATAACTGAACAATTCCTATATAATTGAATTGAGAGAAAACGTCTTGATTCCCAGTAGAGTCTACCTGATATTGCAAATCAATGAAGAACAGAAGATAATTCTTATTATGTACGGATGGCTAAAGATTTACTTATTGATCTTTTTAAGTTGACGGTAAAAGCAAAATATGCATTTAACGGAAGAATACATTATTCCCATGGACATGAAAAGAAAACAAAATGTAAATAACTTTCAGCAACGATGTGATGTTTGCGTTTTTATTCTACATCACTCTCTTTTCGAAAGAAATTACTCTTGTTGTCAAACAGTGACTTAATGTATAATGGCGATGGGGGGGGGGGGGGGGGGGGGGGGCAACTGCCCCTTCCTTAAGTTTTTGGTAATGATGACACTCCCCTTGTGAGCCCCTAATCATTAATGAAGACACAAAAATATATAATAAGAAGCAGTTGTGTAGCCAGGGGCTCCAACCTGCGAGCGCTTAAGGCCTGAGGGGGAGGGGGGGGGGGGGGGGGGGGCTGGGTATAGAACCCCCCTCTCGCTACGCCACTCATAACATGCATTCATCTGAGAAGTATGTTTCCCCCATGGACATGATGGAAAAGAGAAAATTGAAATGACAATCGTGCGTGAATCTTACAACATAAACATGATAAACAGCTTGCGGCAACAGTTAATCTTTGTTTTCTGTTTTCAAAGCTCGCTTCGAGAAAACGACTCGCAATGTCAAATAGTGACATAACGTTATGCTGACAAAGGGATAACCCCCCCCCCCCCCCCTCCATCCCCCACTCCCATGGAAACGTTTTATTTCACCTCTTGTGAGTCCCTTAAAAGATTAATAATGTAATCCATAACAAAACTTTAACATACTTTTTAGCTCATTTTGCCGCCTTATGGATGACCGTGCCCCCCTCCCCGACCCTACCCCATTACCCCTATTAGTGTTGACCATGTCTTGACGCCATTGTGTGTATTTTGTTTTCTCAAGATTGTTTTTATCAAAATTATCATGTAACATCCCGACCTTATCATGCTTATGGAACCCCTAAGGTGACATGCAATATATTTTGTTCTTACTTGTTCCCTCGACAAATGAATCGTTCATATATACGACTCACAAATCTAAGCCGTTCCGTCGACTCATAAGGCATTCCCTCGCCTTATAAAACATTCCCTAGACCTATATAAGCCATTATTTTGTCTTAGAAGTCGTTCCCTTGACTTTTTCTAAATCCATTCGCTCGTCTTAAAAGTTGGTCCATCGACTTATATAAGTCGTTCCCTCGACATAGCTGTTACCGCGACTTATATGTCGTTCTCTCGACTTATATAAGCCTAAATTCGATTAAGAAGTCGTCCCCTCGACTTATACCCAGCTAGCCACCTGACGTCGGGCCGATGTCGGAATTTGGTTGCCGGATGTCGGCATATCGCCGTTGGCTCGAGGTTAAAATGTCCGCTAGCCCAACATCGTCACGACGTCATTTTTGTGATATATTGGCATAACGTCATTTTCCGACAATGGCCCAACATCATGTCATGAGATGATGTTGGGCCATTGTCGGAAAATGACGTTATGCCAATATATCACAA
The DNA here is from genome assembly GCA_037951105.1 of Echinarachnius parma. NCBI lineage: Eukaryota > Metazoa > Echinodermata > Echinoidea > Clypeasteroida > Echinarachniidae > Echinarachnius > Echinarachnius parma. Next base: position 106,059 of record JBAMJV010004703.1, read on the forward strand.
AAATGACGTCGTGACGATGTTGGGCTGGCGGACATTTTAACCTCGAGCCAACGGCGATATGCCGACATCCGGCAACCAAATTCCGACATCGGCCCGACGTCAGGTGGCTAGCTGGGTATCTTTTTCTTCTTCTTCGGGGTAGACCTGTGTCTTTCAATCTTAAAGATTATTACAGGTGATATCCGTTCCTGCGTCTTCGAAGTTGTTCCCTCGACTTATTTAGGTTGTTCCCACGACTTCCCCGACTTTAATTAAGAAACTTTCCTTCGTTACTTCCATCGATCTATCTACAAGTCTTGGGAAAATGACTTAGATTGTGTAATCGTGTGATTAGGAAGGTTCGTATTGGTCCTGATGCAGTGGCAAGGAAAGGGATGATTGTCTCCTTTTCCCACGTGTGTTAACCCCGGCTACACCACTCGCTGTCAGTGTTGGGGAGATCACGCATCATTTCTTTGCTTTTCTTCTTCTATCAAAGATGTTTTCCCAAAATGTGCTGAAGTTTATGTACTCCTTACTAAGTATACCCTCTAGGCAAACATGTCTTCTCTGATTTTCGGAGGGGTGGTGACATGAACAAACAGTAGCGTTACTTGTACTTGTTTTGTATTTGTATACAGGGCGCACCTGTAAAGCAGTTTTTCAACTGAGGTTGCCTTCACTGTATTTTAATTTAAAGAAGACATGAATAAATAGATAAATAATAGTTGGAGGTGGAACACACCTTATGTTTTTTTCTGTATTTGTTTAATCATTAGCCCCTATACACTTCTTATCGTTTTAAAATCTAATTATTGGGGGCACCTGCCCCCTCTGCCCCCCCCCCCCCCCCCCTCCACCCCTCCTCGCACACCCGTAGCTACACCACTGTGAACAAACAAACATACTCTCATTGTCGAAACAAAGCTACGAAAGCCTAGTGACAGTCGTGGCAGTATTGACATGATTGAGAAACAATAAAACATCACGGGAAGCCCCTCACAATCACCACAAACATCAAATAATAACATATCAAATAATAACCACTACTGACTACGTACGACCATTATGATTACGTATATATTTAACGGTAAATGTTGATCCCTTTGTGTAATTGTGATGAGAAACAAGCGCAACGTTCCAGTGTCTTTGGGAATAATTATGACAATGATAGAGAAGAAAATTATGGCGATGATGATGATGATAATGATGATGATGATATGATGCTGCTGCTGATGATGATGATACTGGTGATGACTATGGCGACGACGATGAAAAAGAAGAGAAAGATTATAATCATTATGATGAAGATGCTGATACGCGACATTTTACGCCATAATTATTTTTACATAATTAATTGAAGACGCATACATTTCAAAACAGGAAAATTGTGAATCGATATTTCATGATCTCAATTATTTGACCCGTACCTGTCCCGTATTATCTTCTACCGCATCCATCTACATCATATTTTGTAAAATTGTTCTGACGTGTGTACCTACCTTACTGTCCTCAAATGTAGTCATTACGATATTGGAACGACTATTGTAATATTAAGTTTGAAATAGATTATTAATTTTCCATGACTCTATTGCGAATTTACAAGGCATTCAACCCCCCTCTTCAGTACAATAAATAGTCAATTGATATCCGGGTTTCTTGATAACAATTTGCTTTCTGATGTTGGGAATACAAATTATGCTGACGTGTGTAACTTCCTAACTGTCCTCCTCAAATGTCGTCATTCCAATTTGTTTTTTAATGGTAAGAATGGATCATTCATTTTACATGCTTCGATCGTGAAATTTGCACACATTCAATTCCTTCTTCGAATTCACCGTTGTACATTAGTACAATACATGGTAGATTATTATCCGAGTTTCTTGATAATAAATTTGCTTTCTGACGTTGGGGGATAACAAGCGAAAATGAGTCTAGTTGTACACCCAGTCCCAAGTTCCGTATCAATAAATTTGTTTTTTCCGATGTAATGGATTAAAGGGATCTATAAACTTGTTGGCACGAGCAAAAACTGGCATATTGTTGATACAATGTGTATTTATGTGATCTGATATGTCCACTGACTGATGTGCAAACAAATCTATGGTAAATGAATGTTATAATATGACCGAGTATAATGAGCGAAAATTTGCTAACTCATTGCACTAACTTTGTATACAGTTGTAATTATCCAGTGGATACTCAAAATACAAACACTTTAATCGTTAATATCTTTGTAACTAAAGGGAAATTCGGAAAACCGAAACCATGCTTCTATTGGTAATATACGAATACAAACAATAGAACCACTAGAGTTCTAAGTAAGTTTTGTTTATTGTGGATTTTGACAAGATCCCTTTTAAAGGAAAAAATACCCTGAATTTCCTTTGCAATAAGTGTCTGCGTGTTTAAACTTGCACCAAGTTCACCGCATGCAGAATCGAATGACGTCTGGGAAAAGCAAAACTAATCAATCAATCGTATTTTCATAATTAGAATTACAAAGTAACATGGTAACCAAGGCAACGATTAGAATGCATTGCATGGCTCGGAGTGGTTGCGTCGTGGTGGCTGTTTTCATGTTACAAAAATTCAATTAACTTAATGGAAGCACTACTGTGCACTTCAGTTCACCTATCACCGAATCCACAATGCACACCGTCTATCTACACGTTCGAGAGAAAATAAAAACAACAACATCAAAATCAATATGTTATATATACATCTACCAACTAGTACCAATACATTATGAAGGAATCAATAGTTTGATAGATAGATAGAGATAGATATATAGATAGATAGATAGATAGATAGATAGATAGATAGATAGATAGATAGATAGATAGAAGGATAGATAGATAGATAGATAGATAGATAGGCATACACTAACACACAAACACACACACACACACACACACACACGCACACACACACACACACACACACACACACACACACACACACACACACCCACACACACACACACACACACACACACACTCACACTCACACACACACACACACACACACACACACACACACACACACACACACACACACACACACACACACACACACAACACAAACAAAAACACAAACACACAAATACATTATACATCAGTTGAGATTAATTGTGCATGTTTGGGATCTAATTGTTTTTCTTTCGTTGTTGAAGCCTTCCTATGTCAATGTTATCAACATTAATATGTTTACTAAATCATTCGATATAATTGACACAATATAATGTATGATTCATTAAGTATTCATGCTATGATTGAAACTAATAATTGATCGAATTGAACTGAATGGCCCTGAGTGTGCATGCGTGCTCTCGTGCTCTGCGTCCAAAATCAAATGTGTGTCATTTATGTTCTTGATTACTTTTTGCCCTCAAAAGAGCCACAAGGGACAACATCTCTCATAGAGTGGGGGAGAACTTCCGCGGGGGCGGACAACAGCCCCCTACCATCCCTTCCCGACCCCTACCACCCCCCCCCCCCCTCCCACTTAACTTCTTTACTGTGAACTTAGTGGGTATACATCACGACTGGCTAGCGGCGCATGTCACAATTCCCCCGAAACATCATCGGCGATTAATAAATCAGAAACTCTTCATTTCGCTGTAAATAATTTGCATTGCGTGATCCCCTGGGAAATGTCGGAGAATCTTCATGTTGTAGGCATTATCAAATACAAACTTAAAGGGATATTTTGAGCATTGCTATATACGGTTCGGACTGTCATGAGTGTTTGTGTTCGTTAATATTCCATAATAATGATTTCATACATGAGCACGATTTGTATCTATTTTTCGACATTGAAACAAACAATCATTTTAGAATGCGTGATTTTCTCACGTTGACCAGCGTAAAAAATAATCGCTCTTAAAGTTATCCGAACGGGCCCGCATCGTTTTATCTGAGTGTGCACTGTGTCAACTAAGTTTATTATAATGAACTAGATGAATATTATGATGTCTGCAGTAATATGATTTTGCATCAGAATGTTATTAACATCTTAATTCAAGGTTCGATGCAATGTATGCCTGTATTAGTGTGTGCTCCTGCAAACATCGCATATTATCTTTAATTCGAGGCGTGACGTCAGTATTTTACGCATCTTCAAGAGAAGTTTAAAATCGTTGTCATTTTAATTTGTATCTACTTTCTTCATAATTCACGGCATGTATTATTCAATCCAATCGAGTGCAAATAAACTATGCATGAACATGATTAATCCATAAATGATTTTTGTTAACTTCACAACCGTCCCACTCGTATTTTACAAGAAGAAATATACAAACAGTTATTTTGGTAAGATGTTCGCTGGACGCAGATATTTTGCAATGTTCTATTTTAACTTGTTTTTAAGAGTTATGTCTGTTTGTACTGTGTTTTTTTTTTGGTGTGTGTTTGTGTAGCTATACAAACTTAATTTTGTTAATCTGTAGTATTTTAATGAATACATTTAGGGTCAGCCTTTTATAAGGATTTCATTCTTTTCTGGTTGATTCCCACTCAGAACAATGTACCCTTTTGTCATACTACTTAATTTGTAACTTCCTTTAGTATTTGTTTATTCTGCATTTGTTATTTATTTATGTTTCAATGGTATTCTTGTATTTGTATACTTAGTGAAATAAATTGGAAACAATGTTAGATGTGCATTGACAACACCCTTGGTATATTTCTTTGTTGTACCACTGCGTCATATCAATAGTGGATCGATAACCTCTGTGGAAAACGGGTTCAACCCGCAGTCCGCAGACAGACAGTCCTGTCATGTTCCGTATGATAAACTCTAATAAATTAACGTCAACATATTGGCGTGTTTTAATGTTTTTATGTTTTAATAATTGTTTTAGGAGGAATATGTCTACCAAGACGTAAGTCTATATATTTAACCCTAACACAAGTATTTATATTTTCAAAACTCTCTAAGCTCCCCGACCCCCCCCCCCCCCCCCCCCCACCTCTAGCTATACTACACCCCAATTTTTCTGCCTCTGCTCTTGAATTTTTTTCGCATCGCATCTTGTCGAAAATTCCTACCACATGATTATTACATAAGGGGATAACACCCCGAATACATTCATTGTACATTGTAGAAACTCGCTTAGGCTGCAGCCCCTACCGACTCCCACCCCCCCTTATACTCCCCTCCAACTTTCTGCTGTTGATCTGATTTTTTTCGAATCGTATCTTGTCGAAAATTCCCATCAGGTGATAAATTCCCATTAGGTGATAATTCCCAAAAAAGGATTAGTATTTTAGAAACTCGCTAAGGCTGCAGCCCCAGCCCCCCCCCCCCCCCCTCCGTCCCATACTATACTACATGTTTGCCTCTGTTCGTTATTTCTCGAATCGTATCTTGTCGACAATTTCCCATCAGACCATCAGATGATTATTACATTCTCGATGGTTTGGTGGCAGGTCTGTATTTAGAGCAATAATTGCTGCTCATTGTGCGAGATGGACCTTAGACACGTACACAATTAATGTGGAAGTGTAAAATGGCGTATATATCCCTATAGGTCAAGGGGGCCAAATGGGGGCTGTTTTTCATAATATCGGTCACGGTTTTTTTCATAATGAAGTCAGGACTGAGTTTTGTATTATCCTACACAATTAATGCCGAAATGTAGAACGGAGCATAGCAGTCGTACCCATGCAGGTTTTTTTTTCGGGGTATGTTTTAGCTTCATTCAGCGGTGTATTTGGCATCTGTTTTAATACATAAACCAGTAATTTTGTTGCTAAAGGCGGGGGGGGGGGGGGGGGGGTGTTTAACACTCCCTAAACACCCCTCGGTACGCCTATGGAGCGGAGTATCCACATAAGGTCAAACACAAGTAGGGCCAAATGGGGGTTGTGCTTTTTCAAACGATCAAATGACGGTTTGGAAAATTGATTTATATTCGAAGTAATTGTGATTGCTTCTCATTGTGTGATCGAGCACTTCAAAGCAAACATCCTTAACCAACAAAATTAAAGTGCTCCATTCAATTTATATTTTTCTCAAAAGTAATATTTGGTACTTCAATCATATACCTATTCCATTGTAAGATTCTTGAGAATGATATGTGATATTTTCAAAGAAAAAAATAATGTTTTACCTATAGTGAAATCAGAGAAAATCAATGGCTGACTTTTATCCCGATCGTTCGCGTGAGGTATCCGAATTCGGATACTATGGACAATTGATAATCCGAATTCGGATACTATGGACAATTGATAATCCGAATTCGGATACTATGGACAATTGATAATCCGAATTCGGATACTATGGACAATTGATAATCCGAATTCGGATACTATGGACAATTGATAAACCGAATTCGGATACTCTTGACTACGGTCGAAAGTGTCCACAGACGCTTTCAAATATCTCCATAATTAGGGACACATTTGAAAAATCAAAACCCATTTCATTCTTCTGTTACCATAAGCCCAACCACAAGGTTCAAGAAAAGTGTGTAAGCCCCATGAGGTTTTGGTTGAATTTGACAAAGTTAATGGATCACTTTAATGTGAAACTGTAGGTGGCAGATCAGAGCCATTTTCAATATAAGTGGGGCCAAAATGGAGCTGTGCATTCCATGTGCCTATTGGCCCGGTTACATATCACCGTATATCGTAAACGGATGCCCGACGAATTGAAAATTTGCGAAATCAAATTATCCGGTGGTGAAAGTTATCTCCATTGCTACATGCACAACACATTCCGCCGGATAGAGCAACGTCCATCGCCTGACAAGGAACGGATAAGAAACGCATACGAACGGAGACGAACGGATTGGAATGTTCACTCTCCGTCGGCCATCCGTTTACGCTATCCGGTGATATGTGACCGGGCCTTATATTCTTGGCGGTTTTGGTGGTAGATCTATATTGGTTAGTAATTGCTGCTAATTGCGCAAGCGAGAGTCTCCGGGCAGATTTTCTAAACGTATAGCAATTAATGTTGAAATGTAAAATGTCGCAGACATATTATTAAGGTCAAGAACGAAGTAAGAGAAAGGGGGCTGTAGTTTTCATAATTATTTTGTTCAGTTGGGTGAGAGATCTATTTGTATGTAATTGCTCCTTATTACATGCAAACAAGGTTTTCGAGCCAGGCCTTTTATTTCTAAATGTGAACAATTATTGTCGAAATGTACAATGGGGTATGTAGTCATGGTCACCACCTGTTGACGGGGCCACAAAAGGGATTTACTTATCATGATGATATTCTAGACGGTTTTGATTTCAGATATGTAATGTAAGTAATTGTCCCTTATTATGCAAGCGAGATGTTCAAGGCGAAATCTCTATTATGTACAAACATTTTTGTCAAAATGTAAAAATGGCGTATATATAGTCAGGTGCTGACTGGGCCACAAAAGGGGGTTATGATTTCCATAATGTATTGAAGGTTTCGAAGGCAGATCTATTTTGTTGTTGTTGTTGTTATTGCCACTGATATTGCGAGCAAGAGCTCCAGGGCAGACTTTCCAAATCAATGAATAAAACTAAAGCAACAAGGAATGTAAAAACGGCATGTTCATAAGGTCAAGGAAGTCGGATGCGAAAATTTGATCTATTTGATCTATTTGATATTGTCAGTATTCATTGGTGGCATATATATATATTTGTTGTAATAATTGCTGTACACTGAGCAAGTAAAACTTCGAGACGGACTTTCAAACGTACAACATTAATGAATGTGGAAGATGCAAAATGGCGTCGCCATAAGGGCGACAAGGAAGGGTGTGGAATGGGAGGGGAGGGGGCAAAAATAGGGACAGGGTGCTCCATGAAATGGGGCATGGCTCCATCCTAAGGGGGGCATGATTCCCCACTATAAGGGGGTATATAGCCTATACCAGAAAATAATCTAATGCTTTTATGTAAGCCTATTATTGAAGTTCTGTCTTCACCTGCAAATGTGGGAGACAGAGAGAGATCAAGCATTAACACAGGGGTATATAAATCCCCCTCCCCCCTACCCCCTCCACCACAACCACCACCTACGCCATGTTTTACCTCCACTTTACGCCATTAGACGTGTATGACGCGGGGTGTGATTGTGAGATGAATGAAATGGCGGTCTTTTATTCACATTTTCATCGGGAATAATTGGAGTCCATTAGTAGTTCGTTGTATAGCACTCGCGTCACGTGGGAGAGAACGGGTCAACCTCAAATGATCGGGAAAGAAAAGTTCAAATGAAGCGCAGAATTTATTTCGACAATTTATGACTATGGGAAAAGAAACGTTCGAACGAAGCGCAGCATCTAGTTTCGATAATTCATGATTTATCATAAATTACATTAATATTTAGAGGACGGTTACAAAAAATCTAAACAATTTACTGCCTGCATCCACCCACGTAAAAAACGAATTCTAATACGTTTTAATTCATAATGCATGAACGTTTATTTGTCATAATTATAGAGACGTGGTGGCCTATATGCATGTATGTTGATTAATGACGGTTATGATTATTTGGATGATTTAGAATACTTAAAGGGATCTAGTAACATGTGCAAAAGGTGATGAATGGTTGATGAAAATGAATGTGTGCTGTTTTGATCTGATTATGTCCAAGGTATAATGTGTGAACATTTCACGTTAAATGGATGTTATATGGCTGAGTAATAAGCGAAAATGCAAAGTTATATTCGCAAAGTCATTGCATTGACTTTTCCACAAGTATAACTTTCTAGTGGATAATAACAAATCCGAACACTTCAATCGTAATTATCTTTTTAACGAAAGGAGAAAAAAACAAAACACAGTCCTGTTCCATGTTTCTATTGGTAGTACGAATACAACAAGGTATGAGAGAACCACTAGAGATCCATCTATATATATAAGCTTTGAGGATTTTCACAATGTTACTAGATCCCTTTAATAACGGCTATGATTATTTGGATGATTTAGAATGCTTAAAACATCGAATAATGTGCTACCCAGCCAACAAACTAATATTTTGAAATACTCAAGGCTTAATGATTATGCATTATGTGCAATTATTGATGATAATAGTTAGAAAGCGGGTCGAGGAGAAAAATGAAAAGGACCAGTTTAAAATGAAGTTCTAATTATGTTGCTATTAATTATTGACAGATATGTTTCGAAAATCAATTGCTTTGTACCATGCTCTACTTTTAAATGCTGTACAGACTACAGTTGAATATGGGCAATCCAGGCGTAATTTTCATTAGTGCATCACTTGTACTCTGTTTTGTTTAATCCTGCTAATATATATACATTCTTGCTAATGTATGACTTGTTTTGTGTATCTTCATGTGTTGTTTTAATGTTGGTATATATTGATAAAAACAAACAAACAAACAAACAAAAAAATGGTTCACATGATAATAAAGAATGATGCATGTTTTTTGTGCAAAACCAAGGAACGAAATTTTTCAAATGAAGCGCTAAATTATGTTTCAGTGAATTATTATAATATTATCATCTAAACAAAATGTTTATAAAAGCGAATCATGTTCTTTTAATCTTTATAAATGAAGTTATCCATAATGATACGTGTCTGGATGTAGTGCCTTGTGCGAAACGCGGGTCGGGTAGAAAATAAGGAAACGAAAGTGTTCAGATAAAGCTCTAAATTATGTTACTATATAATGTATGAATGTTAATAAAATCATACCATGTTCTTTGAAATGTAAATAATATGTTTGTCTGTATAATAATGATCACTCGTAAACTATACGTATTTGGATGTAGTGATTTGTACGGAAGCGGGTCTGGTGGAACATCTGAAAGAACGGTTGAAATGCAACGCAGAACTCGCTGCGATAATTGACTTATTATTCACACGAATGGTTCAGAAAATCGAATTAAATATGTTCCTTACAAATTTAAATACCGTTTTCCGTATGATTGTAAACAATGACACGTATACCACATGGGGAAGTGGGTCGGGTTGAAAATTGAGAAACGGTTCGAATAACGAAGCGCTAAACTTTGTTCCGATAATTGGTAATTTAGTATTTTTCACCTCAATGTTCAGAAAATCTAATTGATGTTCTCTCTGCGGCGACTTGCGAACATTGTGTAATGATTTTGAATAATGGCGCATAATTTGATGTCACACGCCGATAGCGGGAAAGCGGGTAAGATAAAAAAGTTCTATAGAAAGCACTAATTCATAAATATTATTTTCGCCCCCACATTGCACCCTAAATATCAACCACCTGTCTATAAAGACCACCTGTATATTACAAATACTAATCATCTTGAGTAGTAATGAGTTTGCATGTAAATGAACCTATCTATATATAAACCCCTCAAAAAAAGTTCGGAAACTCAACTTTGATCGATTGTATCACTTTTATTGTCAAATTGTATTTTTTCCTTTTAGTGTCATTGCAATGCATGATGATTTCCCTTTGAAATGGTACACTATTTGTCATTCATTTCAAATCAGGGAATACGCAGTGCGTTTCAGAATGGAGGACGGTCAGAAGTCAAATGTCGCAAAACGGGCCGAAAGTATTCAGTTGGGAAATTTGACTCTTGTGCCGTATTTTTTAATGTTCAAGTTGTATCGAAGATTGTAGCGTGTTCAAATGATTTAAACTTATCAAATTTGGTATCATTTTAAAGCCCATGTGTCTATCTTTTCAATACGGTTATGTCCGTAACAATTTTATTAACAGGTTAAGTATGGTACAGCTGAACATGGGGAGGGCCGAAAGGGAAATGTTGCAAAATGCATTTCTTTTTGTGAAATTGAAGGCGTTGCATCGAAAAACGACTATTGGAGGGATGTTTTAGGGTTTTAAATTGCATAATCATCAGTAAATTTAGTATCATGTGAAAGCGTATTTATTTTTCTTTAAAATCATGTCTCACCTGTAATAATTATGCTATTGGGGTGTGTGCAGTAAAACCGGATATGGGGGTCTATAAATGCTATGAATTTAAGACCATGGCTTCTTGTTTCAAGATTCCGGTAAGATATTGTTGTATTAATCATAACTCTATCATCATTACGTTTTGCACTATCGGAAAGCTCGTTAATTTACCTTTAATGTGATGTCTCATTTGCAATGATTATGCTGAATGTGAGTGTGTAATACAGGAAACTCACAAACTTGATGTATTGAAAATGCTTCAAATTTCTCTAAACCTACGCAAACTGGCCAGAACTGGCATATTAGCGCCCTCTTCGACCGTGTAGGTATGCCCTTATTACCACGTATCAAACGGTAGAAAGTCGACCTAGCAACGTGTCATTTTGAGCCCCATACATTTAGAGGTACTACACACACCTCAAGCACATAACCACTATGAATGGGGCATTATTTCATTAACAAATTAACACGCTTTAACATAATGTTGAATTTCATCATGATTATGTAAAGTAAAGTACTAAGATATCCCCACAAAAGTCGTTTTTGGATGCAACGCCTTCAATTTCACACAATCAAATGCATTTTACTTACATTTTGCTGTCGATCCTCCCAAATATTCACCTTACTTGTACCTACCCGGCTTTCATAATTATTCCAAGTGAGGTGTCATTGGAAAGATAATTAAACAGGATTTTGTCTGATACCATATTCAACAGTATGTCTTCATTGACAAGATATTCATCGTCGAAAGAATTTGAACTTGAGAAAGACCGTGATATGGGTGTCAGACCTTCCAACTGAAGTTTGTTGGCGCATTTTGTGACATTTCACTTCTGACTTTCCCCCATTCTCAAGTATACTGCGCATACCTCGTGCTCGTGATGCTTACGAATTTGGTATCATTTTAAAGAGGTATACACACCCTTTCAATCGATACCAAATATAACCATTATGATTTCTTAATAAAATAGATATAATCGATCAAACTTGAGTTTCCGAACTTTTTTTGAGGGGTTTATATAAAGCCCGTCTGCTTATAAGTATATAAAGGCGACATTCTCTGTCTCCCTCGGGCGTTCTGTACAGGTTTCACTGCAGAGCCGATTCGATGCGATCCAACTGGTTTTCAGTCAGGCAAGAGTCGGTTTCGTTCTGTCGGAGCCGATTCAACATGTCGAATCGGCCTCGACTGACCTCCGACTGGCTCCTGACTAAATAGCCAAATATAGTCCTGAGGCAACGCATTCTCATACAGAGCCGATCCGACTGAAAACCAGTCGGATCGTGTCGAGTTCGCTCTGTGTGCGTTTGGCTTATTAACACTGCCTTTAATTTTGGAACAGGCCGAGCAATCATGTAAAACCTTGCCCCTTAATCCTCTTTCAGTTCTTCCCAAGTCCTCAGGGGCCCTTGCTATGCCATAATGTGTTTCATCGCATCAATGTTTCAACATGAAAAGGCGTTACAAATAGCGAGTATTACACAAAGGATATCGCAGAAAATGAATGCTCACCACAGGGCTGCGATCGAAAGTAACGGGAGAGAATTATGGACAGCCGTGAGGGACAAATTTCACGGACAGGCGGACTGGATACGTATACCGTATGAACGACCATTACATTGACAGATAACATAATAACCGGTATTGACCGGTGATACGTATGACAAATTGACCAATTATATTTTAATGTTTCCGGGTTTTCTAGCTTATTTAACATTAAACGTATAAAGTAACTTACTAGCAACATTTCCTAGGTTACTAGCGTTACTACGTTTACGGGGCTGTTACATGTTAAATCCTAGTTATAAGCTAAACTAATTATATGGTGGTTCTAAGTGTTAAATACTGAGTTCTGATTGGTTTACTTGGCTAAGCGCCGTTTAAATTATTGGGTTTTATTTCCATAGATTCGTGTGGTTGGTATCATGTTTTGTCAGACCTATTCTTGGTGTCGAGCTTTTAAATTTGTACATGGACGTTAGTATTCATAATAAACGAGCATGATAATTATGTCCAATAGGGCGTGCCATAGAGTATCACCGCCCTTGACGTATAACAAACACAACAGTAAAATCGATTTTTAATTTTTTTTTGTTTTTTTTGGGGGGTGACAAATTCCACAGGAGGTAAAATATTTGACAAGAATGAAACATGTCAATTTGTTCGAACACAAGTCATATACAACAATTTGAACATGAGTAACACGTGGGGGGGGGGGGGGGGGGGAGTGGGGGGGGGGGGGGGGGTCAACAGGTTTATGCCAGTAGTTTCATATCTTATGCAGATTTGACAATTTCATATCAAATGAGTTTCGAATAACGCTACAAAATAATGGTCCAATATATACATCTATGTATCAAGAACTCTCAAAAGGTTGCAAGTGAGAGCTTTTAATTTCTTGAAGGTACTAATATTATGGTGACCAATGAATAATCTAACATTATGGTTTGTATTTTAGAGACTCTGTAATGGAATTAAGGTATATTATTCAAAATCTAGCGCAAATCAGTCATATTTTTTTATAGAGAACTCGCAACCACAGAGAGTTTACCATTCTGTGAAAACGTTTAGCTTATCGCTTATCGCTACGTTTATTAACTCTTTTGAAATAATAACCGATTATTCAATCGTTTATTCTAAAAACAAATATGTCATTTTTTCTCGAGAACTCCCAATGGCTATGTCTGCAAATTGTCTATCTATAACAATATGAATAATATAATTTTTCTGACAAATGATGGCCAGTGTGACGTCGTTGCAACACTGGACAAGGCTCGTCGACTCCATGAGGAATACTGCCGATCTGTGAAGCTATGAATAATATTTGTTAGGATGAATGATGAATTATTTTTCATACAAAATCGTGATGGCATGTATCTCTAAATACGTATGGAACATAATAGTTATTTGCAAATCTCGTGCTTTAAATATTGCCAGGCATGCGTGGTTACCGACCGTAGGACATCTCTGAACCTGTCCGTATACATCGTAACTAGAATAGTTTGTGCGCAAATATATCACCGAGCCATAGTTGGAGTCATACTTCTATGGCCATACCACTGTGTATTTCGCACCGTGCACAAGGCGTTCGCAAGTTGGCACCGCGCGACTGATTTACGAATCCGGAACCATACCTTATTTAACCGACATGAACATGATAGATCAATCTTACATCGTCTGCGAAGCCCCAGGCGGCTATACGAGACAAAAGCGTTATCAATAAGCAATGACTCCTTGATGAGATCTGAGACTCTGAGAGTTTTGCAGTGCGGAGAAGATATACGAACGCTACCATGAATAATGAATAACCTGTGATACCTGATGGCCCGGATGACGTCAGAGCGACACTCGACCACGCTCGCCGACTCCTCGTGGAATACGCATTATACATGAAACGGTGTTCGCCGGATCAAGTTTTAGACCGGCAGCTGAGGGGGGTTTGGCTGAGAGCTAGTCTAGTCTATATACACATGGATGTATGGGAGTTGTTTTTGCAAGGGGTACATTTAGAGGCGCGCAGGAGCCAAAACTCAAAAGCTCCGGGAAGACCCCGCCATACTCATGTATTTGGAGAGTCTAGATGCCCCTCTTGATGTTCATACCAAGTACATACTTATGTCAAGATGTTAACATTCGTGTCAAAGACTCTTGATGCTCATATCATGTGTTCAGATATTGGTCCTCTCTACTGAGATGCACCACCCCCCCCCCCCCCCCCCAGCTGCCGGTATATTTTACAGTCACAATACAATCATAGTCCTTCTTAAAGTTTCTTGAGAAGAGGTGCTCTGGTCTAGTGGTCAGCGCTCTGCTCTTTACACAAATCGGGCTGGGATTCAAAATCTGATGGGCTGCATCTCTCGGATGGTGACAAAAAAGGACGATCCTAGCCGTATACATGAGTGATATAACGCGTAAGTGAAAACCAACAAAAACATAATAATAACCCAAACCATGCCTTTTGGCACATCACCGGGCGCCTTTAAAAGGAATAAGGTAGTATTTTCACGATAAAAAAAAAAACACTCCTTGAAAGATTCATTCATTCCCCTGGCAGCCTGGTTGATAGACTTCAATTCGAATCGATTACATTACAGAACGAAAAGAAGAAAAAAAAGACAGTCAACCCAAAACATCACGAAAGCAAGTGACATGTTCATTGTTGAGATTCGCTCCTCACTACGTATTCGTGTAAAAACATTCTTGTTAAAGATACCACGGAGGGAACGATGATTATGCTCTGACAGCATCTGCTCGAACGTTGTAAGTTGTAAGATAATCATTGTTCTCTTTCAAAATATAATGTGAATCAGCCAAAAGATTGCATTCTTTGATATCATGAGCCATTTGTGAGTTATTATCACTTAAGCCCTTGACAGGTTTTTGGGGTTTAGATTCTCCGCTCATGTCTAATTATTCATGCAAACATTTGTGCCACCGATATCATGACAGAAAGGATGCCTAGGGTCTGACAGCAATTATGTACGAACGTTAAAGAGAAAATCGTTAAAGGGTTACCGCTGTAATCATCAAAACAGAACGAATAATGTATGTCACTTGGTGAACTGTAAGTGCTAAAAACCAGTGACGCGACCATTTAGCTTCTCCGCTCTGTCTTATTCATGTAAATTTTTACGTGTCAAAGATATCATGAAAGAAAGGATGCCTTTATTAGGGCATTGTAGGGACTGACAGAACTTCTGTACGAACGTTAAAGAGAAAATTGTGAAAAGGTATTCGCTATAATCATTAAAATACCAAATATGTATGTCATTCTGTGAACTGTTAGTACGAAACTGAATGGACAACATGTCCATTGCGATTCTCCCCTTATAACCTATTCATGTAAGCATTCGTGTGTCAAAGATATCATGAAAGAAAGGATCGCTAGTGTCTGACAGCGATTCTGTACGAACGTTCAAGAGGAAATCGTTTAAAGGTTACCGATATAATCATTAAACATGTTAAAGGGGTAGTACAGTTTTGGTAAGGCTGAACTTTAGTAACCAAAACCTGCACAGTAACATTACAAACTATTATTTATAACCCCACCATGCTCGAAAGGTATACAAAAATACAAACGACTAAGTAAAAAGCCTGTTATCATTCAAAAAGCGCCATTAAAAAACTAGAGGGCGCTCTCTAATAAGGCATTGGTTTCAACCATTTTTCATACAAAATTATGCATGTGATGTTTTGTTGAAATAATGATTAAATAGAGAGATCATCAAAAACCACTTTTGAAAATTTTTGAAAAAGTGTAAGCAGTTTTTTAATTTTTTCAAAAAATCAACGTATTTATTTGGGGCCCAAATAAATACGATCGGATATATTTATTGATATTTCAGCCATTTCTGAACCGATTTTGACCAAATAAAGTTTATTCTGCCATTAAAATTGCATGTTCTTTCAAATTCGACACAAAGTTTTTCATTACCTCACGAAAAAAATTGTGCTGTGCAGCGCCCTCTCTACCAAAATTGAACTACCCCCTTTAAAGACCGAATATGTATGCCACTTTGTGAACTGTTAGTCCTAAACTGAGTAAACATATTTCGTATCGGAGATTTCACGGAATAATGAATGCCTACATTATGACAGCATATGTACGAACATTAAAGGGAGAGCATGTAAAATAGTCATAATATACTATTTCAGAATAATGATATGAATCATGCAAAACGCAATCATTGTATAATAAGGAAAATGTAATTACTTATTAAGTTATTGTTTTATAGTATCCATTAAACTCTTCACAGTCCCATCCCCCTGAAGTTTTGAAAACGGCCATGTTCGGGCAAAAAGCACCCAACATTCGGGCAAAAAACGTGACAAGTTGTACCATAATCATTATACTATAATAGTGTACCACAAAATGATTCAAAGTTATGTCCTCTGTACATATTCATGAAGAAATTCATTCCCAAATAATCTCCAATGAAGCAATGCTTCTAGACTAGCAGTGTCTGCACCGTTATCGACAGGGAAGTATAAAAGAGGAACGAATTATTCTGCCATTTGTGAAAGCACGCCACGGTCATTGTCAGATCTTTTAAAAGTACCCCCCCCCCCTCTTCTCATAATGTATTTATGATAACATTCATGACATTTAGAAGACATGACGCCTCCGGTGTGACACCTTCTGCACGAAAGTAAAAAAGCGGAAACATGTTTCAAACACCCCAGATTCCAACATGTCCCACGCACACTCCTCCAGCATGTCCTCCCCGCATACCTAGCCGCTCCATTCTCTCACATGCCCCCCTCCCTCCCCCTCTCCCAGCCCGGTGTTTTATAATTAATTTACTTTAAAACCCGTTTTGAAGCGTTACGAACACGTGTTCGCAAGATCTAAAACACATGGCTCCTTTCCAACCACATACCGAAGAACAACTCCATACAAATTCAACTAAAAAGGAGCACCCCTAACATATCCCCCCCCCCCTGCTTGGTTGCTTCGCTCCCTCTCCAGACCCTGACCCGCCCCTTTCCTCCACACGTTGTCCTCATGGAGCCACAGGTGGCAGGCCTTTAAAGCTTTGGGTGCTCATCCCTCATCACTTATTCATGATGACATTCGTGCCATAGATATCGCTGAGAATGGGATGCCACTATCGGCCTCTTCGCTCTCTCCTTAGCCCCCCCCCCCCCCCACCCACCTCCTTACCCCCACAAGTTGTCCTCATAGAGCCACAGCAGGTGTCAGGTCTTTAAAGCTTTGGATGCGCCTCTCTTATCACTTATTCATGATAACATTCGTGACAGAGATATAGCTGAGAATGGGATATGCCTCCAGCCTCCAAGATGACGGTTTCTGTAGGCCTAAACAAAAATTACAACACTGAATTCGCAGTTCTTTCTTAAAGCTTAATAACAGCGTTGGAAAACATCTTTACATATTGGGCCCAAATAATTCATTGATTTGGTTCAAAAAGTATAAGAAGAGATTTAGTGGCAACATCTTAACGGGGTCTAGTAACTTTGTCGGCATGCGATATGGATGTTATATGGCCAAGTAATGAGCGAAAAGCGAAAATGCAGAGTAAAATTCCCTAACTCATGGCACTGACGTTGTTACTGTTATAACTTTCCAGTGGATAATTACGAATCTTACACTTCAATTGTAAATATCTTTTAAAGACAGGGAAACTTGAAAATACCAAAACCTGTTCCAGGGGGGCCGTTTCATGAAAGGGACTTAGTTATTAAAGACCGTCTTAACCGTCACGTGACTGTGACTGATATACGGACATACGGGTGGCGTTTGTTCCGATCACAAAGGACAAGGTTGGAAATAAAATAGCAAAGACGTGACAGTTAAGACGGTCTTAGCTAAGACCCTTTCATGAAACGGGGGCCCCCGGCTTCTATTGGTGGTGATACGATTACAACAAGATATAAGAGAACCACAAGAGTTCGGAGTAATTGTGTTTTATTTTTAATTTGTGAAATGTACTATGTAGTCTATGTTACTATACTGATCTCGCTAAAGCTGTGGATGCATTCGTGATGACATTCGTGACAGATATATCGCTGAAAATGGGATGCCACTTCGGCCTCTTCGCTCACCCGGCCAGCCCCCAGCCCCCCCCCCCCCCCCCCCCCCAACACAAGATGTGCTCCCCCAATAATTTGGAAAAAACAATCCAAACAATATAAGGGGATTTTGGGGGGGGGGGGGGGGGGTGGGGGGATAGGCTTCAACATGGAACCTTCTGCCTTACAGCCTTGCCCTCGAAATTGTTAGAATGAATAAGGGAAAGTAAAATACACTGATCTACCATTAGAAGTATATCCGTTCCGTAACTTCCACTGCTAACTTATAATAGATGCGCTGCCAAGGGCTACAGAATATCAGATATAGGCGCCATCTTACGTGCAAAATTAGAGTATGAGTGAGCAGGGGGATTTTAGCTTTCAAGTTCAGCATTATCCGTCCGGAAATAAACATTCGACGTTTCCGAAGAGAATCATTAAAGATTAAAAGAAACCGGAGAATTTACTGCATTTTCCAAGGGCAAGGGTACAACCATGGTATAACTAATCCATACACCCACCTTAATTTGGAAAAAAAAAGCAATACAAACCATAAAGGGGAATTTTTGTTTAAAGGCCTCAACATTAAACCTTCTGCCTATACAGCATTGCCCTCGGAATTGTTTAGAATAGAGAAGGGAAAGTTAAATGCACTGATCTATCCCTTCTTTAACTTCCACTGCCAACTTGTATTAGATGCGTTGCCTATGGCTACAGAGTCTGATACATAGGCGCCCTCTTACGTGCAAAATTAGAGCAGGAGGAATTTTAGCTTTCAAGTTCAGCATTATCCGTCCGGAATTAAACATTCGACGTTTCCAAAGAGAAACATTTAGGATTAAAAGAAACCGGAGAATTGATTGCATTTCCCAAAGGTTAGGGTATAACCATGGTATAATTAGTCCATCGCTTACACCCAACATTGCCCACAGGAGTATGGTGGGCGGTGAGTGTCAATATTCTTTGATTAAATACATCGATCCGTGAGAGTTATATATCCACTTTGTCGTTTATCGACATTGAGATATGTAAGGGCACGGGAGGGGAATTTTGGGACAGCTGTATTTCGTTCTACTTTTGTTTTGTCTGTGATCTAATAGTTTTGTTTTATACTTCAATTTCGTTCGCTTACACCCACACGGGTATGGTGCGCATTGAGTTTCAATATTCGAATGATCATGCAAAATATATCGATTAATGTGAGTAACGTACTAAGAGATACACGATCTAATTATCAGCGTTATCCATTGGGGAAACCAGTTAATATCGTATCGTCGGTCTACTGCACCGTTTATCCTTCAGTATCCCATCCGTTTGATATCTGGAAGGTGCTAGCAGATACTGGCAGGAAACGAAATGATGCGGACCAAGTTCGGAATGGTAGACCCTGACCGTTTCGCCACATTGAGTCGGATCGAGATCGGATAAGAAACGTTGCAATGGGACTACTACTTTACAATGTGCTCACTCAACGAACATGACAAAGCAAAATTATACAAGTAACGATCGTCGAAATACTTGGGGAAAAAAATGTAAAACGAAAACA
The DNA here is from genome assembly GCA_037951105.1 of Echinarachnius parma. NCBI lineage: Eukaryota > Metazoa > Echinodermata > Echinoidea > Clypeasteroida > Echinarachniidae > Echinarachnius > Echinarachnius parma. The sequence continues at coordinate 125,985 of JBAMJV010004703.1, forward strand.
AAAAATGCTTGAAAATTAATGTTGAAAGTTTTGACGGGTAATGTGCCAAAGTGGAAAGTAATGATGATTGAGAGCCTAATCATGTTCTATTGGCTATGTGTTCGATCATTAATGTGTCTATGTGTCTATCGATGGTATGCCCTCGCCTACTTTTCACTACGGAACCAAACGCAAACATAACGACAAGCTTATGTGACGTCACTTCGGGGGGGGGGGGGGGTGGTTGGGTGGGGCATAGGGGTACGTAACTCCAATAACATTACATAAATAATAGTCAAACCTGTGTACAATGGCCCAAGAGAAACAGGAACATTGAACACTGTGCACAGGTGACCTCTATAGACAGGTTCCATAACATTGGTTTCCCTCTGCTAGGGATCACTATTGATGACCAACTGCACTATATGCGGGTTGGCTGATCTAGACAGGTGGCCACTATAAAGAGGTTTGACTGTATTAACTAAAGAAACGCTTGTGTTCCCCATGAAATATTTAGCTTACTCTTCATACTCATAGACCTACTCCACTCATATGAGTGTATAAAGCAAAAAATATCCCAATCCTTATCCTAATCCTAATCAACAACCGATCCATAACATTAATCACAATCCTTAATCTAAATCATAAGTCCCTGGATTCGGACGTAGCGAAAAGACAAAATTGGAGTAGATGAAAAAGGGGGTAAGCGGCAATTTACCAACGAGGCGTAGGGGCACTTACCTTGAACACATTGGCAACATCAACAAGAACAATACAAAGTGGATAAAACACATTTTAGAGTATGTCATGAGTAAGTTGACCGTCTCTCCATTAATAATAATAATAATAATAATATACTCGATTTATATAGCCCCTAATATGATTGATAATCATCTCTAAGTGCTTTACAATTATATGATTACCCCATTATGTGACGTAACCCCCCCCTAATGAGTAAGCCCTAACTATACGCCGCTGCCAATGGATGTCCCTGAACAGTTTGCTTGATGGATGGAGTAACATGAATTATTTAGTGAGAACATCGATCAAAATTTAAAGTCCCGACTTTATACTAGTCTTGTCGCAGTATTCCGTTATATATTTGAATGTATTCCTTTGCTTCGCTCTACTGCTGCCTCTGATTGCGATACAAACGAGCCCCGGTAGACCGCCGAGGGCCGCCGATCGTTTTATGATATTTTCCGCATTTTCAAATAAACCTCATTTATATTTTTTAATTATCACTATTGCTCTCTGTTTTCAATTTTTCCCTTCAAAATTCGCAAAAAAACTGTTTATTTCTGAATCGTTTTGTAAACCATTATACACAACTTGCCTTATACATGGATTGCATATTACCGTGCAGCTAACGGAGCCCCGTTTGGTATTAATCTATTTTTAATTGAAGGTGAAGTTGTTTCCATTTTCCATTACATCTTTATGAATTATTTATTGACATTTTAAAGATGATCTGTGTATCTCACCACCCCCGTTAATAACAAGCATTTTGTTTGACACGAAACTTTCACATGTTATTCATCACTGCAGACATATTTAGATAATATTAAACACAGCGGTTTCGTCAATAAACTTGAGACTATAGTTTGCTCAGTTTGACAGCATTAATTTGATGAGTATGGTAGATAACACGTTGATCTCTGGGTTGATTAGTTAGCATCAAGTAACATTGACAAAATCCACAAATCTTAATTAGAAATCCAGAGGTTCTCTCAAACAGTGTTGTGTCCGTATTAACAATTGAAGCATGGAGCAGGTTTTGGTTTCTTAAATTCCCCTCTCATTAAAAAGATATTAACGATTGAAGTGTTCGGATTTTTAACTATCCACTGGATAGTCGTAACCGTGTACAACGCCAGTGCAATGAGTTAGGATTGTCAATTTGCATTTCCCCCCTCATTACTCGGCCATATAACATCCATTTACCGTGAAATTTTCCCACAATACTCAGAGGACATAATAAACTAAAAAATAAACTAAAAAACTAGCATTACATAGGAAAGGCTCCGACCTACAATATGGTATGTATAACTCAATTTAGCAAAACATTGACTTAAAGAGATAGTTGAGTTTTGGTAGAGAGGGCGCTACACAAAATAATTTTGTTGTGAAAAACTGAGTGTCAAATTTGAAAGAGCATACCATTTTAATGGCAGAATAAACTTTATCTGATCAAAATCGGTTCAGAAACGGCTGAAATATCTATAAACATATCCATTTGTAATAAATGTGGGGCCCCACAAGTATTCGACAATTTTGAACCAGCCGTTAAAATTCGTTTTAAAATGCTTCCTCTTTTCAAAAAATGTCCAAAGAGGTTTTTAGATAGTTGTTGATTATCTCTCTATCTAATCACTTGCACATCACATGCACAATATTTTATTTAAAATTGTTTAAACAAAATGCGTTTTTTTGAAGCGCCCTCTTTAGTTTAAACAGCTCTTTTTGAATGATAACAGGCTTTTTACTTAGTCGTTTGTAATTTTTAATTCCTTTTGAGCATGGTGGAGTTATAACTATTAGTTTGTAATGTAATGGTGCAGGTTTTGGTTACTAAAATTCAGTTTGACTACAACTGTACTCTCTCTACCAGAACTCAACTATCCCTTTAATGCCCTTCTAACTCTCACCCGACGATTTAAACAAACAACAAACCCTGAGTAGATTGGAAGTCAGAGTAATTGAAGTTGGATTTGAGTGACAATGGAGTCAGATTAATTTCGATTTTATTTCCTCAAATCAATGTAAATAATAATATTTAATATGGTTTTATGGCTCCCTTATAAAATCCCATGGTTTTTATAATAATATGCTTCCTTGCACAAATTGCTCCCTTTTACGAATTACGAATTTTTAGTTGTTTTAAAGGGGTAGTTTAGTTTTGGTAAGGCTGAACTTTAGTAGCCAAAACCTGCACAGTAACATTATAAACTAATAGTTATTACTCCACCATGCTCGAAATGTATACAAAATTACAAACGACTAAGTAAAAAGCCTGTTATCATTCAAAAAGAGCCATTAAAACACAAGAGGGCGCTTTTTAAAAAGGCATTGGTTCCAACCATTTTTCATACAAAATTATGCATGTGATGTTTTATTGATATAATGATTAAATAGCGAGATCATCAACAACTATTTAAAAAACGCTTTTGAAAATTTTTGAAAAAGTGCAAGCATTTTTTAATTTTTTTCTAAAAATCATCTAATTATTTGGGCCCCAAATAATTATAAGATCAGATATATTTATTGATATTTCAGCCGTTTCTGGGTCGATTTTGACCAAATAAAGTTTATTCTGCCATTAAAATTGCATGTTCTCTCAAATTCGACACTCAGTTTTTCATTACCTCACAAAAAAATTGTGATGTGCAGCGCCCTCTCTACCAAAACTAAACTACCCCTTTAATGCAATGTATCTTTCGTCAGTTCCAAGCCGACATTTTGATAGAAGACGTACATTGACATGCTACACATGCACGATTAGATAGATAGATAGATAGAACTGATGATGTGGGGCCTGCCGCGTGGCGTAGCCTGATTCAACTCTCATGGGGGCGAAGCGCGGAGGGGGGGGGGGGGGGGGCAGGCTTTCCCTTGGCGGGGCGCAGCACATGATACAAAATTAAATTGGTATCATAATCATAAGTCTTTATGCCTGTTTCTCCAACAGAAGAGACAGAGACGGGAGTAAGCATTGACTTTGGAGGGTGTTCCCGTGCCCCCCCCCCCCTCCTAGCTTCACCACTCTATGTTATCCTTTATTTGTCTAAAAGTCAAACGACTATAGAACATACATTAACATTAAACAAGCGGAGAAGACTTTGACAAATGAAAAAGAAACATGTTTCCCAAACGTGTTTCTCACATTAACATCTCACATTAGAACATGATGAACATACTTTGTAAGACATTTGTGATAATGGAGATACAGACATGCAGACGATAGAGCATACTTTAACTTTTCAAAACAGTTTAAACAAAAACGTGCTTCTCACATTAATACCTCACATTTGAACATGATGAACATCCTTTGCAAACCATTTATGATAAAGGAGCCCCTAAAGTGTAATAGTACACATGGTGCCGGGGTGGGGAGAATGCCCCCTTGGTACCCTCTCTCCCCAAGTGTCGCATCTATTTGGTACCATTTATGTGGCTAAAAGTCAGAAGACAACAACAAATGCAATAAACCATTGCCTATACTAGATCCTGTGGGCCCTGTATTAAATATATGGGAAATTAAGAAAGAAACAAATCAGGTTTCACAAATCACAAATTTTCACTGTATATATGTTTGTGATGATGTAGCCTCTGTAATGTAGTATACAATGTAGTGCGGGTGTGGAAAATGATTGGTCGTGCCGCCTCCCGCCACCCCGCCCCCCTCACGTTAACTCATATCACCTCATTCGTGTGCAACAGTGCGAACACACTTGTAAAACATTCGATCTCATTGAATCTATGTTCGTGATAAAGGCGCCTCTGTAATGTAATAATGTGTGGAGCGGGTGTAGGAAGTACCTGGTCGTGCCCCCCACCCCTCCCCCCCCCCCCCCCCCCCACACCCACACACTCTATTTCCTAGCTCGCCACTTTATGTTATCCTTTATGTGGCTGAAGTCAGACGGTAGAATATTTATATGCTCTACTAAAGTTTTCACAAAACGTGCTTCTCGCATTAACTAACACCTCATCCGTGCCTGAACATGATCAACCTTGTAAAAACCGTGTACAACCTTGTAAAACATTCATGTTAAAGGGACAGTCCCTCTTTTACAAAACGTCTGAACAGTTTCCAGTTGAAGGATGAGGATGAATGAAACACACCCCAAAAAAATCAGATCGAACAGCCCTATAATTTGGATTCTACGAATGAAAAACGAATGCGTCCCTCCATCAGACTATATATCGGTCAATAAAAGAGTTTGACTGATTTAGCATAATATTACAACTATATTGTACTTATTCTTGTAAAGGTATTGTGAAGCCGACATTTGTAAAGGTATGTCACGGAAAAAAATCTCAAAAATTAAGAATATGTAATTACATGTAGTCAGTTTAAGCGAGGTTTGGTTATTTTGCCTAGTGTGCGGTCATGCTATTCTTATTTGTGCGCGGGTCACGTAGCTAGCGCGGGTCACGGAGGGGTCACCCATAGCGTTGTGGTACTTCGTGGAATCCGTGTACGAACTTCCGCACTGGGTGAATATACATATAATGCACAATTAAAATTGGACGACGGTTTATTAGTTTTAGGTCTATAACTCCATGAAAAAGAGATTTCAAGCACTAATTTTTTCAGGCATGCTATTAAAGGTATGGTGAAATCCCGGCTTTGATTCAGGTTTATAGCTTTAAATATGTGCCTATATTGATATACCATACTCTTTTTTTCAAAGAAATCCTTAAGTTGGGCAAGAAAGGTAAATTTCATGCAACTATTTTGCTTGTTTTCGCATCGGCGTTCCATACTGCTAAAAAAGTCATTTATAGCCGAGCAGGAATGTGCGCACGTGCAACCCGGATCATGACATCACAAGCAGACCGCAACACGGAAGAATGTGCATGGTTTACATGCAGAGCCTATGATTTGCTTGTAAAACAAACTCGTATTTGCTTGTAAATTGAGGCTTAACTGAAAATTCCTAAGAAATGAATTATAGCAGCTTGTAGCAACACATCTGAGTGTAGATCGTCCATGATATAAACTTTAACAAATGTTTGCAAATATTGAACAAAAATCGAAATAATATCTCTCTGTCAACGTGAGTATTGCACTCAGCGTGTACGTCTATGACCGAGCTATACTGCGATTGCCTGCATGTGACGTCACAAAGATGACGTCATTTTTCTTCGCCCGGACTCCATTTTTTTACTGGGATTACTAAAGTGAATTTAAAAGTTGATTTTTTTAAATTTTACTGGGTTTTCCGACGCGGAAAATATGTTTTTATTAGTAATCTTCATAGCAATCTACCTTAGATACAGTAAAACACAAATTTTAGGTAGTTTTCTTGTCAGCCAACCTTTAAATGAAGTGTCTTATGATGAATTAGACTTAGATAAATGTAATTTTGAAAATTATAGATTTTCTATAGATGATCAGTTATTTTTTAATACATTATTAATGATGATAAGAGGTGAGACAATATCATATTCAAGTATGAAAAGAAAACGGTGTATGAAAAATGAAACTAAATTAGAAAAAGAAATTAGTGATTTAGAAAATAAGGTTATTTATGTTTTAGATAATAACGATATTATTGAAGAATTGGAAGATAAAAAAAATAGTTTGGAAGATTTAAGAAAACAAAAAGTCGATGACGCAATTCTTCGTTCAAAGTTACAATGGATGGAGTTTGGTGAAAAACCCTCAAAGTTCTTTTTGAACTTAGAAAAACAAAATCGTATTAATAGACAAATTAAAACACTGATTGATGATCAAGGTAATACAATTCAAAATCCAAATGTTTCATTTGAAGTACATCGTTTTTACTCTAAATTATATAAGCATAAACCTGTATCCGACTTTGATTGGGATCTTTTTCAATCAAGAAACATCCCGAAATTGAATGTGCAGATGAAAGATTCTTTAGAAGGTCCTTTGGTAATTGACGAGGTTTTTCAAGTTATTACAAATATGAAAAATAATAAATCCCCAGGAATGGATGGTTTTACAGTTGAATTTTTAAAGTTTTCTTGGGGCAGTATAAAGTATTTTTTACTTCGATCATTGAATTATGCATATTTTAATGGTCATATGACTGAAGCGCATAAAATGGGAGTGATTACATTAATACCAAAAGGAAATAAAGATTTGTTATCAAACTGGAGACCTATTTCTTTATTAAATGTTATATATAAAATAGCTTCATCTTGTATTGCAAACCGGATTAAACAAATATTACCTTTTGTGATTAATGAAAGTCAAAAGGGTTTCATGTCTGGACGATTTATTGGGGAAAATATACGTCTTTTGTTTGATTTGATGTTATACACGGATTTAAATTATATTCCTGGACTTTTGTTGATAATAGATTTTGAAAAAGCCTTCGACTCAATATCACACGACTTTATTTTTCAGGCTCTGGACTTTTTTAATTTTGGTGATTCAATAAAATCACGGATTAAACTTTTTTATGAGAATGCATCGTCATGCGCTATGGTCAATGGTCATATGACAAACAGATTTAATATAGAAAGAGGATGTCGTCAAGGTGACCCTCTGTCTCCATACATTTTTCTTTTATGTGCAGAAATATTAAGTATAATGGTAAGAAAATGTGATGGTATAAATGGGATAAAAATAGCAAATGTTCAGCACAAAATAATTCAGTATGCTCTAATTACTTTAGATGGTACAGAAGATGATTTGAAGAAAACGATAGAAATTTTAAATACTTTTGAAGCTGCATCAGGGTTGAGTTTAAATAAACACAAAACTAAAGTAATGTGGATAGGGAGATATAAAGAAAGGAAAGATTCTTTGTGTACGGAAGAAAATTTAGATTGGGTTTTTGATGGTTATTTTAAATATTTAGGCATCGATTTCTCGGGTGACTTGCACGATATGGTTGATCATAATTTTTATACACAAATTTTACATATTAACTCTCAAATGACTCTCTAGTTGAAAAGATCGTTAACAGTGTTTGGTAGAATAATAGTTGTAAAATCCTTATTAGTATCAAAGTTAAATTCTTTATTTTTTATCATTACCGAACCCCTCTGATGAAATTATGAAATTATTACAAAAGTCATTTTTTGAATTTATTTGGAATCATAAACCTGACAAAATAAGTAGGAAACAAATGATACAACCCTATCATTTGGGAGGAGCCAAAATGATAGATATATACTCACATGTTCATTCATTGAAAATATCATGGATGAGAAGATACTTTTTTGGTAATATAGATTCTTTTATTGATAATTTAATGCATACATTTATGCCCAAAAATTGTCAATTGAACCCTACTTTTGGTGATGTTCACTTTTTAAGATTGTCAATAGGTGCAACTAACCCGTTTTGGAAAAATGTTTTTTTGGCTTATAGTATTTTACAGTCTAAAAGTTTTCGCGATATATCTTGTCAGCCTCTATGGTTTAATAGTCATATTCAGATGAATAACGTGTGTGTATTTTATAGGTCAGGGTATAATATGTATTAACGATTTGTTAGATGAAGATGGAACTTTTTTGTCACTCAATGAATTTAAATTGAAATATCAAATTACAGTTAATTTTTTGCAATACTTTGGCCTATGTGAAGCTATTATATCTGGTTTCAATAACCGTTGTGGTATTTTTGTGAAAATGGAACAGCCTTTAAGATTAGATTTAATTTCCCTTATTTGTCAATTTCGAAAAGGATGCTCGCATATATATGCTTTATTATTACAACAAAAAAGGGAAGAATGTAAAAGCTATACAAAATGGAAAAGGTTTTTTAATATTGATGAATCCATATGGCAGAAGTATTGTGCTCTTGCATTTAATTGTTCTATTGATGTTAATTTACGTTGGTTTCAATTTACAATATTACATAGAATTTTGTTTACAAACGACATATTGTTTAAATTGAACATGGTTGAAACTGAATTATGTTCCTTTTGTAATGCTCATACTGAAACAATTACTCATTTATTTTGTGATTTTCAATTTGTTAAAATTATATGGGCAAAACTAGAAAGATGGATTAACATAAGTGCTGGTTGTAACATACATTTTACAAATGAAAATATATTGTTTGGATTAAGAGGTTTAAATAATAGAGCAATAAACTGTTTATTGTTCGTTAGTAAGCAAATAATATTTCGAAGTAAACTAGTGAATAAAATACCTGTATTTTCTCAGTTTAAATCAGCTTCAATTTCATATTATAAAAATGAAAAATATATATTTAGTTTGAAAGGTCATGGTAAATACTTTGATAAAAAATGGTTTTCCTTGAGAAGTATGTTTTCTGATATTGTTTAATTAGTTATATTTATACAAAGAAATTATACGACGGTTCATTTATGGTTCATTTATTGTTATTGTTATGATATGTTTGTAAATGTCATGCTATGTTTAATTTTGTTTTACTTATACCAATAAATGCCCTGTGGAGGGGGAAAAAAAAAAAAAAAAAAAAAAAAAACACCTTTAAATGACATTTTCTTTCAGATACGACAATAACCTCGCAACTTTTAAAATTTGGCTTGCAAAAGAGGGAATGTCCTTTTAAAGGTGCCCCTGTAATGCAATATGCACATGGTGCGGGGGCGGGGGTGCCCCCTTATCGTCCCCCTCCCCCCCCCCCCCCCCCAACTTCGCAACTATCTCTTACCCAACTTTGGTTACCCTTTATGTGGCTAAAAAGTCAGACGGTAGAATATACTTTAACATTTATATGCTTTACAACACATTTTTTTCACAAAACGTGCTTCTCGCATTAACTTACACCTCATCCGGGCCTGAAAATGATCAACCTTGTAAAGACCTTGTAAAACCTTGTTAAGCATTCATGACAAAGGTGCCCCTGTAATGCAATATGCACGTGGTGCGGGGGCGGGGGTGCCCCCTTCTCGCCCCTCCCCCCCAGCTTCGCAACTATCTCTTACCCAACTTTGGTTACCCTTTATACGTGGCTAAAATTCAGACGATAGAACATACTTTAACATTTATATGCTTTACGAAAAAAGGTTTTTCACAAAACGTGCACCTCGCATTAACTAACACCTCATCCGTGCCTGAACATGATCGACATACACATTCATGATAAAGGAGCCCCTGTAATGTAATATGCACGTGGTGCGGGGGCGGCTTATGTTCTTGATGTAGCCGCACATGTTGCGTATAATAGGGTGGGCTAAGTTATGGGAGCGGGGGGGGGGGGGGGGGGGGGGGGGGACCTGCTTAATGTGTTTCGTTGTTTTATTTAGTTATTATCATGATCATCGTCATTATCATCCTCATCCTCCTCATCATCATCATTGATCATCATCATCATTATTATTATCACCATCATCATCATTATCATTATCATCATCTTCTTCATTATCGTCGTCATCAATCATCACCATCTTCATTATCATCGTCATTCATCATCACATCATTATTAACATCACCATCATCATTGTCATCATTATCATCATCATCATCATCATCATCATCATCCTCATCATCCTCATCATCCTCATCATCCTTATCATCATCATCATCATCATCATCATCAATATTAGTAGTGGGAGTAGTAGATATTAATATCATTATAATCATCATCATCATCACCATTACCATCACCATTATGAACATTATTATTATTTATAACTAATTGCTATACGATAAAGAGGAAACGTGCCCCCCCCCCCCCATGTCCTCCCGTCCCCTCCCCAACTCCCCGTATAGCTACGTCATTAATGTAGCCTGTACATGATGGATCGATATGTTAAACATCATTATACTGAGGGAGAAAGAATGTGTCTAATAAAGCCATCTACCAGCTCGTACACGTGAACCTATTGTTAACTGTGTCAATATTTAACCCTACAGTAATATAGTACAGAGTCAGCGCATAATAATATCTGTGATATAATCGTAGAAATGAAAAGGTGCAAGTGCGCAGGAGAAATTAGGAATGAATATTTAATACCATAATTACATACAGTGTGTATATAGAAATTTAAATGTGCAAGGGTGCATGAGAAAAGAGGATTAAATGAAATAATAATATGCAATGATTATTAATAGAAATGAAAAGGTGTAAGCGCGCATTAGATACGAGGATTTAAAGGGACAGTCCCTCTTTTACAAAACGTCTGAACAGTTTCCAGTTGACGGATGGGGATGAATGTAACACAAAAAAACAAAACAAAAAAACGAACAGCCCTGTAATTTGGATTCTACGAATTAAAAACGAATGCGTCCCTCCATCAAACTATGTATCGGTCAATAAAGGAGTTTAAACTGATTTAGCACAATATTACAACAATATTGTACTTTTCTTGTAAAGGTATTGTGAAGCCGACATTTGTAAAGGTATGTCACGGAAAAAAGTCTCAAAAATGAAGAATATATAATTACATGTAGCGAGGTTTGGTTATTTTGTTTAGTAATCGCTTACCTATTGTTATTTGTGCGCGGGTCACGTAGCTAGCGCGGGTCACGTAGCTAGCGCGGGTCACGTAGCTAGCGCGGGTCACATAGGGGTCACGCATAGCGCTGTGGCACTCCGTGGAATCCGTGAGCGAACTTTCTCGACGGGTGAATATACGTACACTGCACAATTAACCGTTGGACGATGGTTATTAGATTTAGGTCTATACGAAAAAGAGATTTCAAGCCCTAATTTTTTTAGGCATGCTATTAAATGACATTTTTGTTCATATGAGACAATAATCTCGCAACTTTTGAAATTTGGCTTGCAAATATTTGGCACAATTATTGTTAAAAATTAAAGAAGTGAAAAGATGTGTATAACACGCATAAAAAAGAGGAATTAGCACTTGATACATACTTATGTGCATCATATTAATGGAAGATGAAAGTGAAAGCGCGCATGCAAAAAGATGATTGAACTGTGAAATAATATCACATTGATTAATTTGTAATGAATATAAGTAATACGCGCTCGCGGATAGGGAAACATTTCCCCTACATCGATCCAGGTTATTAATGCATGAAAAGAAGCCTAAATCAATGAGCTCTCTCTTAATAAGTAATGGGTATATGTTATTTTCACACCAAAAGTTCAAAGCCGATACATCATGGTGAACCGCACATATTTGTAGGTCAGATTAAGTAAATTACCTTCGGTTTATATCAGGTAAGGTTTATTCTTACCCAATTCTATCCCAAGTTAAATAATGTTCATAGAATTAGTACATAGTAACCCAGGCTCCCGTAGACGGTGGCTTAAAGTTAAAGGGAACGTTCAGACGAATTCAAGCTTCTAATGATTGAAAGACAGATATTCTAGGTCACTAAACACAATTTTGTATGAACAAAGTATGATTGTGGGTTCTTATAATTGGTTTTGAAATTCTAATAACACGAATTCGCGAGCGAGCTTGTTCTCTCCCACAATGCACCAATTTGTGACGTGAGAGACTCACTATGCGCCTATTTATGTTGTTTTCACTGCAGCGATTAGATTGTGTTCTTTTGATCGGACCAATACAATGCTCGAATCTCGATCATGAATAGTTTTGTCCATGCACGCTGCGCCACTGACCGTGCCTTTGAACATTACTGCATTGTTGAATCGTTTGAAAATACTTGCCTGCCCGATATCGTACCACGTTTGGCTTTCATCGGAATTTGAATAGACACAAAGTTTTGTAAACGTGGTTATTGAATTTGCTGGCTCTGCATGACCGGCTATTATGAATAATAAAACATGCAGTGATCACCAGGATGGTGATCACAATGCAGTGGCACCGGATTCAAGCCTACTCAAGAAATTGAGCAAAGTGAGGCTGCTACGTAAGGGTCTCATGATTGTGTGCGGTAAATTTAATTATTTCCTCAGAGTTAATGACATTAGAAAAATCTCTTAGAAATCAACCAAAGTGAGTCAAATCCTGAAAATATTCAAGCACATCCCTAGATTTATTTCCAATATACTGTATTTTTTTTTTACAAATCGTCCGGAATGTCCCTTTAATCAATTAGAATCAACCGCTCTGAAAGGGTTTTCTAAACAAAATATATATACAGCTATTCTACCACATAACCCCCTATAAAATGTAGGTTTTTGTTGATGAAGATGACTCTTCTATGTATGAAAACGCCCCAATTAACAAACAGGGCTCTGTAAGAGACTGTTTTGTCTTCTGTTTTTTAATTTATTTTTGTATTTTTGCTTCAACCGGTTCTGACAAAGGAATCCGCATGCCTAGGAATATTATTGAATACTAATGAGTTGCAGAATATGTCAGCTAGAACGTAATCAAGATGAAAAAGAATAGTGTAGTATATAATTATGTTGATAGTTCAATAAATGATAACGTCATGAAGGCTTTATAATGTTTGATGAGGGGGCAATTATGAGTCTATGACATTTGTATCAAATTAATGAAACGTAATCAAATTTTAAAAATAGGGTATTAGAATTCTTTTGATTGAGGGAAAAAAACGTTGGATACAGTAGGCGACAGTGACGCATCCACCTCAAGGCCTGGTCACACATCACCGGATAGCGTTAACGGATGCCCGACGGATGGGATTTTTCGGGTGGTGAAAGACGTCTCCATTTCTTCATGTACAAAACGTATACCGCTTGACAAGAAACGCACACGAACAGAGACGAACGAATTGAAAATTTTGTTCTCCGTCTGGCGTTTGTTTACGCTATCCGGTGACATGTGACCGGCCCTTCAGAGGACTAATATCTGTCCTGGTAGGCATTTGAGCCTGTTAAATATGCATTATTATTCGAAATGAAATTATACATTACTTCATCGTCATGCAGATGGTATTATAGGTGGTGAAGGGGAAATATTTATTTGTCCCTTTCCTTGAATAATTCATAGCAAATTTAAGAACACTTTATATACCTAGCTCATTTTGTATTTAAATGAAATTGTACAATTCTACAGCATTCTACAGCATATTAAATTGTCAGTATTATGCAAACATATCAAAGGATGAGTTTATTGGCGTAGCACCTGGGGGCAAGGGGGCACCTGTCAGCCCCCGCCCCCCCCCCCCAAAAAAAAAATTATTTGACAAAAACGAAACATTTTATAATGTTGACCTTTATGTTGTTTTAAATCACCAGGTTAAAATGGTTGAATAATTAAGAAATACATAAGAGGGTGTACCCCTTAATAAAGTCAACTGCTCCCGCAAATCATTTAGACCACATTATAATTATACGCCAATGTCTGTCAGAAACTAAAATCAATAAAATGGAATTAAATAATTGTATGGCTACCATGACTGACACATCTAAATAGTTAAGCGAAAGATCAGTGAATCTGCAATTTCTGACTTGTCTAAAATATTTGCATGGTACATAAAAGTTAAAATAGTGCAATATTTTCCATCGAAAGAAGTAAATCCGATTTTGTAATTACTTCATGAGCCGGTAGTTGCTAGATTATGCACTCTTCAGAGTAGAGATTGACTGCAATCTTAAAGGGATCTAGTCATTTTGTTTCCTATATAGTAAAGGGTTTCAAACATTTTTATTTTTGTTATTTTTGTGATCTGATAATTATGTCCACTGAGTGATGTAGGCAGATGACACGCGTTAAATTAATGTCATATGACCGAGTAATGAACAAAATAATAATCATGCAAAGCGGTATTCACTTACTCATTGCACTGACTTTGTACTCAGTTTATAAATTCTTCAGTGTAGAATGTCAAATACGAACATTCCAATCGGTAACGTCTTTGGAATACAATTGAAATTTGGAATTGAAATTGAAAATTAAATTAATTGAAAACTGCTAGGGTTCTACCGAAAGTTTGCGGATTTTTACAATGTTACTAATTCCCTTTAAAGAGACAGTGGGGATTTAGTTCTTTCTGAAAAATTGTCCATGGAAATTGTGAGCTTTTTCTTTTGCATTCTGAATTTTGTTTACATTCTGTATACTACTGTACTAATACTATTTTACATTAGACTTTCGGTTCCATATTGCTGCCATTATTTTGTGTATAATTAAATTAAAACCTCAGATATTTAGCATGTTCCCTTTGCACTAGATCTCACATTACCGATACAATTGAATTCAAACATAGAGGAAACTGACTATAAATATTTTAAATGATTGGAAATGAGCAAAGATGGGCATGAAAAGGATTTTACGGGAACGTCCCCCATTCAATAGTCTTCGTGGTTCAATGATTGAGCACCGGTCTAGTAATCCGGAGGTCTCGTGTTCGATTCCCGGCGAAGCCTATGTTTCTTTGCTCATTACCAATATAATTGATAGGACCAACTGGATTCCCGTATGCAATGGGTTAACGTTAAAATATCAATCGAACAGAGATTGTATGCATTCATGGTTACGAATGGTAATATATTCTGGTTTAGTGCGAGACGATTATGATTGCTTTAGAAAAAAATAATGTCATTCGATTTGCAACGTAATGGCTTAATTTGCATCGAAATATCATATCTTATATAATAAACAGTATACAAAATACCCCTTTCTAATATTAACAAACAAAACAAATTATACTGCAAATATTCCATAACGGCTTTAATAACACATTTAGTTCGCACGTTGTTGTTTTCTTTCATGAGAAATACATCTATTGTGTCCCTCATGAATATTGACAAAATTGAAACGAGAAACACGGAAAACTCTACTCATACTCGTCAAACAAAATTTAATGGGTTTATAAGCAGAAACAGGAAATGAGATATTCCAAATATGAAACATCTTTTCCCGTCGTCATGACGACGTGCAGCGCGACATTTTGCTCCAATCTTGAAATGAAATACCCTCATGTGAAACGAAGAAAAACTGGAATATCGAATGCAAATACCAGGGGTGTGTACGCTCGTTATAATGTAATTTAAAATTCATGTGTCTGGAATGGCTTAGTCATTTCAAATAGCGGAATATTTGATTACATGTTATGCAGTTTGCAACCTTTTTAGGAAAAGTGATATAAATTATTTTGTGTTTACCCGTTGCCCTATATAGCTCAATGTGAACCACCTTTACAGAAAAGGGTGAATTTATTAACGATAGAAATGGATACACAATAATTATTATAAAAAACATTAATGGTGATGATGATGATGATGATAATGATATTATTAATAGTAATACAATTACTACTACTATCACCACTACTACAACTACTGCTGCTGCTGCTACTACTACTGCTGCTGCTGCTGCTGCTGCTGCTGCTGCTGCTGCTGCTACTACTACTACTACTACTACTACTACTACTACTACTACTACTACTACTACTACTACTACTACTACTACTACTACTACTACTACTACTACTACTACTACTACTACTACTATTACTACTACTACTTATATTACAAATCATTATCATAATGGTACAAAGATGATAATACAAAAATAATAATGATATCAAAAAATAAATCAAAGAATGAAAATGAGATGATGATGTTTATCTTGATGGTGGTGAAGAAGAAAGACACGAGATGAAATAGCAATAGGCTAAATAACTGTATTATAGCTGTTCTACAAATGAAATTATAGGTATATTACGAGTACAAATACGATGAAGATGAGTATAGCTTATTTTTAGCATCGTGTAAGCTTATTTACACACAATGTGCTGTTATACGAGGAAAAAACGTGTTTCCGCCTATTCATTACGTAAACACGAATTTACACAACACACGAGCGGCGGGGCGTTGATAGAATCTCAACCATAACCACTTATTTCATTTGAATTATACATACGTCACCTTGTGCGCGCATTGGTAATGGTGTGATTTCAGTGGCATATCACGGGTTAACCCATTCGGGGGTCGGGGGCAGTTACTGAAATGGAAGTTGATGTGTAACCTTGGGAATCCTATTATATAGCAGTCATACATAATGTACTGACATATACAGAAGTATTTATATTCTTCAGAGGGGAACAACTAATGGGGTGTAAAAGAGACCCCGCATGGAGGGGGGGGGGGGGGGGGGGGGGCGACTACCACTTACCCCCTCCCCCCCCCCCCCCCCACCTTCATCTACCAGCTTCACCATTTCGCCACGGAATGAAATCTCAATTCTGGTCGAGAGTTTTACGAAAATACTCTCATACGCGCATAATGATATACAGTCTCTTTACCCATCATTTCCGCACTTATTGTTCTGCAAACATCACAAACGAGAAAGCTAGATGGACAACGATCGAAGTGATCTAGTCTACGAAATCAGACCCTTATTTGTTGATGTCACGGGGAAAATTAAACATTTATGCTCTTTGTTTTAGATGATCATATGTTCAGCAGTGTCATTGGGGTCATATGTCACATGAATCTTAGCTAATTAACCTGTTGCAAAGATGTTGCAATCCTATAATGTGGCTGACATTCTCTCTTAGAGGTTTAATTAAGCCAATCTGTTCAGGTCACTCAATTTCGAATTTGCATATGTTGACCAGCGTCGCTGATTGGCTAGAAGTTCCAAGGCTATGTTGACGTCACTCACTTTAGAATTCGTATTTCTAGACTAGCCTCGCTGATTGGCCAGACGTTTCAAGGATTTATAGCGCCATTCTGTTTATAAGTCTTGTTCATGTAATAGCCTCGTTGATTGGCTAGAAGTTGCAAGGCCTTATTGCCGTTACTCACTTTTAGTAGTATTGATCCATTGTTATAAAATAATAGCAAAACTATCGAAATTGTAAATTTTGTTTCACCCCATTCTTTGGTTACGTATATTGCGTATTATAACGAATGTTTAACCTTTTCATAGAAAGGTCTTGCAGGGTTAATGCTAAACATGTATTGACTTTGAAAAGTACATTTACTATGTTGTACTGTTACCATTGTAAGTGTATCGGTATGTAGTCTATTATGTAGTTTGGTATGCTCAATATAATAGTATATGGTCAATACGTACATGTATATGCTTTATAATGCTCGATTTAACTTGTTCCGTGCAGTCGCATCAACACATCTCCTCTTGGTCACTCACATCTAAATGTGTCAATTAAGTCAAGCTACATGACAACTTCAATTAAACGGTCATTTCGATCTGCTCCGTTATCTAAATTTAACTCCTAACTTGATAATGATACATTTTCACACTTCATCTAATTCGTAGCATTTTTATTAGATAACATATTTACATGACATGAGAGTTGGATGGATTTTTTCTGTTTTTAATAATTAAAAACAAAAACAGCGGTGTGAAATTATTCTTGCTTGATCACGTTGATGAGAGAACTTAGCAGGGGTGAAGACATGTGTCTAAACAACTTATCAACAACATGTTTCATAACCAGCCACCAGCCATAACAAATGATGCACGAACTCTTCATGAACATGAAGAGTTCACGCATCCTTTGTTATATATTTAAAGGAACTTAGTTTGTCCAAATCCTCGAAATCCAATTTGAATTCTAGCGATACCCTCATACCTTGTTGTATTCATATTAACAATAAAATCATGGGACTAGTTTCGGTTTTACAAAATTCCCTTTCGTTACAAAGATATTTACGATTGAAATGTTCAGATGTTAAATTATCCACTGGACCGCGAAAACCGTGTACAAATGGAGAGCAATGAGTTATATCACTTTGCATTTTTGCTCATTAATTGGCCATATACCGTCAATTTAACTTGACATTTTCACACAGCACCCGGTGGACATATCAGATAACAACATGTATCAACCACTCATCACTTGTTGCCCATGTCAACAAAGTTACTTGATCCCTTTAAAGTGACCCATTACCTTCGTAAGATTTGTTCAAAAATTAAAATACCAATATCATAGGTAGAATCTCCTAAATGATGTGTGAACGTTTCCTAGAAGAAGAACACTGTTATTATAGTTACTCTATGGTTATGGTTTAAATAAAGGAATAAGTAACAATTGATTTAAAGGTGGTTCGGACTCGTAAATCAGATGCGCGGCGCCATCTTGCGAACTTCCTGCGCACGGTGCGTACGGCATACTACACCAGTGTTGTACAGTGCGCACAAACTTTCCTAGTTTCAAATGGCGACCTGCGGTGTAATATCCCCACGCTTGACCATCTTTAAGATTGTATCACCTACTGCCAAGTGATTCTGACTTCATTCAAAAAGCGTTCCGGAACGCTTTCCAATTCAATATAAATATCTCCATATCAGGGGAAATATTTGGAAAATCAAAACTAATTTAATTCTTCTGTTTCCGCAATAAGTTTGTTTCATGTCAGCATAGTTACCGTGGTTACTTTATCCCTTTAATCGCCGAATAAAGTAAAATCTGATGGGCTAATTATACTTGTATCTCATGTAGACCGCTGTCTACCAATGAGCGCTCAATAAGTACTGCATTATCTTAAACCTTGAGCTAAGTATACTAATAACTCATAATATAGGCCACTAACTAAAAATCAGCGAAAAAGAAGTGCTGCCTTTTTTTTCAAAAACCTTGGGCTAAAAGTAACTTATAAATATGTAACTAAAAAAAAATCAGCGCAAAAGAATTGCTGATTTTTAGCACAAACCATCGTCTGATCATTAAGACTACGCGCCGAATTGGAGCTCTGTTTAACATAAGGTACGGGAAACAAATTAGGAATATTGTATCCCATTAACGTTAGAATGCAAAGCGCCATTGATTACACAGTACGATTAGTGCACCGGCCAGAAATCGATGGAAGGAGTACATTAAAGGTGCGCTGAGATATCTTTACTTTTGATACATTTTTCGCGACAATCACGCAAATATCTGGCGTATCACGATGTTAGCTACACCGCGAGCAGCGTGCGCATTAAATATGCCCCCTCCCCCACGTGGATTGAATAAAACGCGCCCTCTGAAGCGTCAACCAAGTCACGTTAATTTTATATTTTACATGTTAAAGCTACGGTGTCGTCAAATCCATAATGTCTTTTAAGACTTTAGAACCAGGTGGGATTTTCAGTAAGCGCGACGCAATCACATTTCTCGAGCGTGCGGTTGACATCGAGTTCCATCTTTACAGAAAAATGATATTTTACATGTTAAAGTCGCGGTGTCGTCAAATTCGAAAATGTGCAGAGGGCAGCGCCATGTCTTCCGAGCTAGGTGGAATCGTACGTGAGCGCAGCACACGCGCATCACTGGAGCGTGCGTTGTGGTCATGTCATTATGCCTCCTCTATTACATGACGGGGCAGCCCCTTTAATCTAACATATCATGGGGAATAACACAACCTAGAAGGGAACATATATTATATGACATCAGCTTCCAAAGCGCCATCGATTGCATAGTGCAACAGTCAAAGAACCGAACAGAAATCGATCGATGGGCACATTAATCTGATGCGCTCAAAATGCTGTGATGTCGAACTGGGGAACTGAGGGGGAACTGAGATAGTGTATTACCAAGCATAGAATTCACCGCAACCTTGGCTTCAGCAGGCGATAATTGGGTCACTCTTTGTCAAAGTAAAATTCATAAATTATGGAAGTCATATTATTGTCGGACGAGTAAATGTCATATAAATATGAGAGCTCCTTTATAAATAAATAGCGCAAAATGTATCTAGTGAAGGTTCAATCCAATATTCCAAAATCATTACTATTTTAATTTTTCTGATGAATTTAAATGAACAAATCTTATATTGATTTAGATTTTTGATGGTGCATGGGTATTGCTATCATAATTCGACGCCCACTATTTGTTTTATAAATTAGTATATTTCCGTACACATAACTATTATTCGGGTCCTAAACCACAATAAAGATTTTATGACTAAACCATCACTTCCGTGCATGCATTGTACCATATGACTGTGTCTTCTGTATACTAGGTTGTTAATTCGCTAAGATCCGTTATGAGAACTGTTACTTAAATCCAATCGAAACCCCGTCTCAGCCGTAATTTGTATAGCCAGATATGGGATATTAGTGATTTGTTAATGCCTATATTCATAATGCAATGCGTGCGTATGATCTTATAATTATACGGCAATCACATGCGCTCTGAATCCATGCGATGAAAGTATTATCGCATAAAGTAATGTCACTCACAGTGCGTACAAACATATGCACGATTGACTCATCGAACAATTATGTCCGCAATGTGGATTTATTGCGCAATGGGTAATTACGTAATTGTCTGCATGTGTGCTTAATCCTCGATTCTTAATATGGATTTAGAGCGCACTGGGTCAGATGCGTAGGCTACTATGGGAAAACCCGTGCAACAGATCGTTGATGGCCACAGAGAACGTAGATAGATTTATATAGATATTCCCTAAGATCATCTACGGTAGATGTAAACATAGTGATAGTAATATGTGACTAGTTTGGGGATTTTGCCAAACGTATGCAAACGCCCTTAAAGTTCATACGTCGTCGAACTCGGAAACTGCGCACAGGACACCTATACCACATACCCAATCAGCTAACCTATACCGTATAAGCCACATGCAAATATCTATTTAGTATCCCATGTGCATCAACAATAGTCAAGTTTGACTGATTGCCATAAAATAATAACAACAGCAATAACAACAACAACAACACCATGTGTCACGTGATTCAGTTATATTACGATTTCTCATTACGTCATTGGTAGTGCTCCTCCCTACAATTACTTTCTACGTTAGTTTTTTTCAAACCAGTCCTGCAAATACTGAAATTCACAAAGTTAATTTAGGATTTTATTTGTCGACAAAAGAATACGGACAAAATGACTTGTAATATGACTTGTATGGAACGCCAGTGCCGGTCGTAACACGTGTGCATTAAAACACGAGAATTTTATCTTGCTAAATGATTTTGCTTGAAGATAAATTGCTGTCTCACGGTGAACTCCATCAATAAAATCGTGTTGGGCGATAATTATTATGTTCATACGCAATCACAAGCATATCAACAAGTAAGATCTTGTTGTTACGCTAACGGCACAAGATTATATATTCATATGATCATTTCTACAACTGAAGTGTCCTTGTAGTCGCAGTAAGTGCATTGTTCTCAACCAAATTATTATCACTTTCTGTAAACATAAGAAATGGCATGATATTATCAAGATTTGTTTTCATCAAGTAACATCTTATGTACACAATTATTTCCTTAGTTGTTTTTGTTTTGCTATATGCAAGACTTGTAGTACTCTTGAAGTAATATATTATGCATGTAATGTGGATCTTTATCAATCGGGTAGGGAACAATTGCTTTTGTTTCTTATATTTTATCGAAACCTATCACTTCCCCTTGTTACCTGATATATTCCTAGATAAATAGATAGAAAGATAAATGGTATTTATTGGTTTCATGATTCGCAGTCTTACAACTGAATTGTACATGAATTACAACATTGTAAAATTAATAGTACATGTAGTTAACAATTATTAAAAAACATTTCACGTTACTGCTACGTAATACCATACATTATACAATTTAAACAAAAACAGTTAATAGACATAATCTAACATGGAGCATATATCAATCAAATTCTATTTTAAGTTTCGTGTTCAGCGAATGTGGTGTCATTGGTGTAGCAAGTACATTAGCAGCGCAAAGGAAGTATCTTTTAAAGTTGATGTTTTATTATTGACAATAGGTGTGCTTCAGGGGGGGGGGGGGGGGGTGGTTGCAACATATAAACAAGATTATAAATGCATGGGAATGTGCCATCACTATCGTAACGCCAGGCCATGAAATTGTAATCCGTTCGTGATATATTAGCCGTTTGCAAAGTCATATTTGCTACTAACGTTGTTCACAGGGGGATTTTAAAATCCGAATACTTCGATCGATTCGAAATGATTCCATTTGTATGAAATATCTACCAATTCTTTTGGTTTCTATTACAAGATTTCTTTTCTTCATTATTCTTCGCGCTCATTTTTGTGTCTGACCTCTTCACCAAACTACATCAAACGGTCCCTTTTAATACCTGTGGTTAAACTGCCGCATACCGTTAGACTCTTGTTAATATTACATACATTAGGTACATCATGTATACTTAATCAGTTATAAGGACATGCAATATGCACGGGAGACATGCGAAATGATTGATCCGTCGTTCATTACCAGCTCTCAATAAACACGATTAATCCTTGACATTTTGCCGGGACTGAACGTCTCCATTAACCCTTGGTGAGCCGAATGTACGGTACAATAATTCCTTGGCGTTAGCGGGTGCCCGATGGATAGAAAATTTGCGAAATCAAATTATCCGGTGGTGAAATTGGTCTCTGTTGCTTCATGCACAAACAATTCCGCCGTATATATAATTTTAGAACAATACGCATCGGCTGAAAGAGAACGCATTCGCCGAACAAGAAACATACAAGAAACGCATACGAATGGAGACAGCGCCCCCCTTCATATGACTTGCCCCCTTTCCCCATGTGGTGACGAACGGATTGAAAATTGGGCCATCCGTCGGGCGTCCGTTAGCGCTATCTGGTGATATGTGACTAGGGCTTTATACGGAAATGCTATGGACAATACGTGTATTGAATGCGGCGTGAATATGCGTTTTCCGCACAGGAAGAGTAAAATGGTAAAGCAATGCGCATACCCAGATACCCGTATTATACTCTCTCAGATATTGTCACAGAGGAGTGAGTAGAAAAGGGAAGAAGTGGTGACATGGGTAGACAAGGTGGTAATAAAAGGGGCAGCGCCCCCCCCCCTTATTGCCCCTTATAATTTCCCAACGGTGTCACTTCATATTCAAAGGTGAGACACATGATCATTCTCGAGGTGAAAAAATGACTCCTTATTTGCGGCGTTTAGAGTACATTTTCAACAAATTGACATGAACCCCCCCCCCCCAAATGTGTACATTTCGAGTACTCATTAACCAAAATACCTCTTTTTAACAAAGACTTCAAGTACATAGGTAAAATACAGTATGTGGCCCTTCACGAAAAGGTACTATATTTTTACATTCTGCAAACATTTTAATGAAATTTGTACCCCTTTTCATCATCTCCGCAAACACAGTCATGAAATAAACCCACTTTTTTTCCATTTCCGCGATTTTCTTTTGCCCGCGAAAACATGCGAAAATTGACCCCTTTTATCGCGAAATTGTTAACGATCATGGTCAATGTGCAGTGACATTCCGGGCCTAATTTCCGGTTCAGGTCATTAGATTTCATCTAAAAATCATGAAATATCATGCAGTTTGTACTACACATATTCAAAATATCATTATTCTCATGAATATTGAATCTGCTCTACGAATATGAAAAAGGATACGTAAAAAACGGGAAAATCTTAAGATAAATATTGCGTAGGATGTCTGTCTCTAGGTGGTTTTAGGGCACGTCATGTCATGTCATGCAACATTTGTAATAAAAAAACGCAGTATCTGACATTTCTCCATTGTCAGTTTTTGCCCCAATAATTTTTGAAATATTTATATACAATGCTACAACAGATTTTAGACAAATGTATATTTCCTAACGGCAAAATGCAGTATCTGCGTTTAATAATATTG
>JBAMJV010004704.1:0-18123 GCA_037951105.1 Echinarachnius parma
TTCTTTCTAGTCTGTTAAAAAAGAATAAATATATCAGTGTTGATTGGATCAGTGTGTGTGTGTGTGTGTGTGTGTGTGGTGGGGGGGGGGGGGGGGGGCTTGTAACAGAGACTTTAGCTACTTTCATATAGAGAATCTGACTATTTGTTCTTTTTTTACATTTTTGTGCTATTAAAAAAAAACGAGGCAAACCTTGCCTTGTACTTCTACCCTGGATCATCACTACTAGTTTATCATCTCTCTCCATGCTCCTTGACACAAAATTGTCAACAATATAATGAGTGATTACTGAGCCTAGGGAGAGGGGAGGTGGAGGGAGGCAACTTTTACCTCTTTCATATCAAGCATTGAACCCTTTTTTGCTGTTGAAATGGTTTTAAAAAATAAATGCAAGCTCCACTTTACGCACCCAGGGCACAGGCATCACTTGTTTATCAGCACCAGAAAAAAAGGACCCTTTTTATTTGGAGAGTTTCTAAAATTGTTAAAGAATATGTTTTGAAATTGGTGCAACACTGATGAAGAAAAAACTCACCATAAAGAGAGTTAAAAAAGGTCTTAGGGAATATCAATGCCTTCCCCCCAATAAAGGAAAATACTGAACTATAAACTAAAGCATGAATCTCCTAAATTTTGACTGCATCCCTTTAATTCTGGTCTTCAACTTGATGGATGAAGACCTTGTAAATCAATAGTAATGGGGGAACCAGAATGGAAAGGGTTAATGGTGCCAGAACCAAAGGAACTAACCCTTTAATGCTTGGCCAAATGGCATGCCTGATTTAGTTTCTGTATGCATGAGCAGTGTTTGTTTCCTTGTCAGTTGCTAAATAAACACATTTGTTAAAGGGAAATGTCAGATCCGATTCAAATTTCAAATAAAATGATAAATAACGTGTGTGCTCCTCGGAGCTTGATCTGAGTGTATGCTTCATTGATTTATACTTATGTGCATGAGCAGCTACCTATTATGGCCTTGTCACTTGCCTTTAAGACTTTGAGTGCCCGGGATTCTAATGCTCTATGGCATTTGTGTGAATTGTAACTCGCAAAAATGCGAGCTTGGCATTCAAGGAGTTAAAAAGCACTTAACCCCTTGCCTATGGGAACATGGGGGGTGTTTCGCAAAGATTGAAGTTGAACTTTACTCTAAGTTTGACCTAACAATTATGGAAAGCCACTTGTAGCCTTGAATAAAAGACATTCAGAAGCAAAAATACAAACACAGACTTTCAACAAAACATATATCAATAATTTCAAAGATCCTTGAATAATAAGAATATAAATTGATTTTTATCCAGATTAATGCCTTTTTTTAAAAGAACTGTTTCAATAAAAAAAAGAAGAAGAAACTAATGGCTTTCCATAATTGTTTGGTCCAACTTAGAGTTAAGTTCAACTTAGAATGTTTGTGAAACACCCCCTTGGTGGGCTATGAGGAAAGTCTATAGAATCCAAATAGTCTTGATTGGGTTAAGCATTTTGGAGAAATGAATATTCACTCCTCATTTCACGGTCCTAGGAAGACTAATACCCCGGAAAGACACCACCACCTCTTAAAATAAACAGAAAGTGATATTTCGCTAAGTGGTGATTTATCACTTCCGT
The DNA here is from genome assembly GCA_037951105.1 of Echinarachnius parma. NCBI lineage: Eukaryota > Metazoa > Echinodermata > Echinoidea > Clypeasteroida > Echinarachniidae > Echinarachnius > Echinarachnius parma. The sequence continues at coordinate 1,609 of JBAMJV010004704.1, forward strand.
CTGTACAGCTCTGTGGCACGGAAGATTTAAGACTTCAGCGTGCTCTAGTAGAACACAACAATCATAGATCAAGCATTCAAGTGCATTTATATATATCGTCTTTTACATCAATGCTCAATAAATGGTTTTAAAATGTATTACATTATTATTTAAAATTTCTTTTAAAAAATTGCAAACTGAATATCTACCACATCATTGTAGAAACTTGTGTCTTTTGATAAATGTAACAAACACACTCATAGCAAGTTCATTACCCCATTCAAGACTGGTCCCAAAAGTATTTGGCAGGGGTCTTCTCTAGATCGGGTTAACCCATTCAGGACTGGTTCTGGAAGTATAATGCAATAGGGTCTAGGAGAATGTGTGTATAATAACAACTAGTCAAATTGGTTAAGTGATAAATGGATGGGGCTGCAGCCCCCAACTCCAGCCACCCCCCCCCCCCCCCCCTCCTTCCCTCCCCCTCTCACCTGGAGTTCTGAAAACATCAATATTTGGGCCAGTATTATTTCATATTCCAGCAAAACCCTTTTGGTTGCAACGCAGGCAACCTTTTTCAATGCAATATATGCACGGTCACCACACAAGTTCATTATCTCCTAGAGTGCCAAGCTCGCATTTTTGTGAATTACAAAACACACAAATGCCATAGAGCATTACAATCCCTGGTACTCAAAGTTGAGTATGGTGAAAGGTATCAGAGGCTGTGGTCTATGGAAAATGTTTGTAACACCCAAGTAAGTTGTCCTCAATGGGTTAATCTGCAAACACCAGAACCACAAAGTCCTTTTCAAAGGAAATGAAATGCACATTATGTGATTTAGCAAAATTAATTTGACAGTAATGCAAGTTCTTATATTGCTTATAAAATGCTGATAGGCAAATGATCAACCCATTTAAGATCATTTCATTATGAGAGTTTGGAATAACATGCATTCTCCATATACCTCAGCTCAAGACTCAACAATTTTCAGGACCAGTTCTGAATGGGTTTTTAAAGTGAAAAGTGAGTTTTACAGTCTGTATAACTAGAGATTTATCCTATACGAATATATTACTGATTTAATTTAACTGTCATATTTTTGAGGTTTGGTAGAATGGTAGAAGGGGGTGGGGAGTAGGAGGGCGAATGGGTAAGGGGAGATATACTACACAGCCATCAGATGACCCCCACTATATAATTGAAAATCATATTTCCTGTTGATTCCGGGGAGTGTTTATAAAGAAAAATATGGATAGCATGCATAATGACAGATTTAATTTTACTGTCATCTTGTTTAAGGTTAGGGTAAGTTGGGAAATTTGGATTTCATCTTCCTAAATGGTAATATAAAATGCCCCCAATCCTGTGAAATTGTTTTCCCCATCGATGGCTGGAGACTGTAAACTGTGTTCACAAAATATGATCCCAAAATACAAATAAACAGAGAGTCAATTTGACTGTCATATTTTGGGGGGTTAACCAATTGCCTAGATGGGAAAAACTGGTAGCTAGGTCCTGTATTCACTCTATGGGGATTGCAAAATCTAGTAGGGAAGGGGTTAATGGACCAGTAGGAAAGGGGGGGGGGGGGGGGGGTAAAGGGTAAAGAGAGGATACTTCACATGGCATTGGAATATGGCCCCCATCCTAGTTCAGAAATCATATCCCCATTGATTCTGGATATATGCAAGTGTGCAACCACAAAACATGCATATCAATAGAGTCACAATTTGACCATCATAGTTAAGAGTTAATGGACATCAGTAGGAAGGGGTAGGCCGGAGGGGGGGGGGGGGGGGGGGAGGGGGAGGGGTGAGGGGGGAGGGTAAAAGGGTAAAGAGAGTACTTCACAAAGTATTAGAACATGGCCCCCATCTAGTTCAGAAGTCATATTTCCTGTTGATTGCGGAGGGATTGATACAGATTCACCAAGTCATCCCCATAATCAACCTGTGTTGAGTTCACCAGCAAGCAACCCACTTTTTTTCTTCTCTAGGTTAAAGGGAAAGTTGAGTTTTGGTAGAGAGGGCGCTAGACTACTTAATTGGTTTGTGATGGTAATGAAAAACTGAGTGTAAAATTTGAAAGAGCATAATATTTAAACAATAAAATCATCTTTGTTTGATCAAAATCGGTTTCAGAAACGGCTGAAATATCCATAAATATAACAATTTGTAATAAACCCGGGGGCCCCGGGTTTATTAGAGAATTTGAACCAGCCGTTTAAAAATTCAAAAAAATGCTTCCTCTTTCCAAAAAAGTTACAAAATAGGTATTTAAATAGTTGTTGTTATTTTTCTATCTAATCACTATTTCAACAAAGCATCACATGCACAATATTTTATTCAAAATGGTTTGAAACCGATGGAGTGTTTAGAGAGCGCCCTCTTACGTTTTAACGGCTCCTTTTGAATGATAACATGATCTTTACTACGTCATTTGTAATTTTGTGTTCCTTTCTAGTTATAACTATTAGTTTGTAATGTAATGATGCAGGTTTTGGTTACTAAAATTCAGTTTCACTAAAACTGTACTCTCCTTACCAGAACTCAACTATCCCTTTAAGTACATTTCAGAGGGGTTAATACATGGCCCACTAAAACCCCTTCTTAATTGGGAAAAATAAACCTCACCTCGATGTTACACGATCGACGTGTGGATGAGAAACAGTAGGGGGTCAGGTCGTAAAACATGCAGTGAGCCTTTGGACCGATTCTTAATCTAGCGTCCGCAAAATCCTCACTCAGGTAGGTTACCATAACAACCGCACCTCCCTCATCACGCGAACAGCTGGGGGCGACACAGAGGATCGGCGCGCGCTGTGTTTTTTGTTCACAGCCAGGGACGTCTTCTACCCGGGGGTAACGTTCCGCACGCGTCTTAATAGAAGGTTTATCAGGATGTCATCCGGATGACATCAGGAACGTTACCACGCTATCACCCTGACCCGACTAGGGTGAATCTCACCCCGATGTCGTCCGGATGTCGTCCTGATGTTAACCCGATTGGAGCTTCTTAATAGAAACGGTGTAGGATCAACATCAGGACGTCACCGCGGACGATTTTTCTTGATTAAGAAGGGGTTTAAGTCCCGTAGGCAATGGGGTTAACCTGTTCCATACCCAAATAGTTAATACAGGGCCCACCTTGTTCCAGTAGACAATGGGTTAATTCGCAGCTCAATACTTTTAAGGGTTACTGGTTTAAGTTCTGATGTTGACAGTCATGGTCTTTATCATTACATTATTCATATACCTGAAAAGATTCAGGTGCTGCTACCATTTGTTTGGGAATGTGTTTTGTTTTTTCCTTCAGTAGACTAGCGCCGCGGTCAGGTATCTGTGGTGCATCCTCAACTGATTAACCCCTGAAAGATAATGGCCCGTATTCACAAAGGAGGTTTGTACAGTCCATGGTCTAAACCCGGTTTATATCTATGGAATGCCAATTGTAAACTGATGGAGAGAGAATGTGTACCATGAACATTGTTAACAAGTAAGGAATTTACATTCTCTCTCCATCAGTTTACAATGGCATTCCATAGATGTAAACCGGGGTTTAGACCATGGACTGTACAAACCTCCTTTGTGAATACGGGCCATTAAGTTTGCCTTAACACACATTCTCCATATACTGTACTACTGCCCAGGTATATATGGAACCAGTCCACAGCAGGTTAACCTGTTCCCTACTAGATTGTGCAATCCCCATGGAGTTAATACAGCTACCCCCCCCCCCCCCAAAAAAAAAAAACGTTCCTGTAGGCAATGAACTGATCAGCAAGGAACCTTCTCTCAATTGTATATTGTAAACTGCATGGTAAATGAGAACTACCATTCAACATGATGGATATGAGGCTGCCTTTCCTCTTATTCCATGACAATAAACTGCCAATTAGTTTGCATTTCATCCAGAAAGAGCAATCAAAACCACTCACTCAGTCTGCACATGATTAATGATATTGCTTTGCCACTTTCACTTACATAAAGTGGCTGTGAAATGGACAGGGATATTAATTACTTGAGAGGATTCATCAATAAAATTAGCTTCAAACACCGGTCAGATTAACTATGATTTGGTTTCCAGCTTTTTCAATCAAATAAATACGCATCCATAATACCAATCAGCAATCAATACTTTAAGCTGTTCCCTACGAGACTCCGGAGTCCTCTTGGTGTGTGCAAGGCTCACCAGGTTCCCATAGGTAAAGGGTTAAATAGTAGTTTGTGCATGTATTCGATCTGTTTTGATTGCATGTATGCCTTTATATGTCATGTTCATGTTTGTATTCAAATGAAACGTAATGACATGCCACCATTAGTAATATTTAATTATTTTGTGACTGCTTGAACTTTTGTGTTGTTTAAATGACCGGCAATATGATTGGCCGTTTAGATATATATTAGCTGTGACTTCTTGTTTTCTTGTTTGCAAATTGCTTACTATTAGACAAAATTTATGTAGATACAGATAATTAGAGCCTTTAGAGAGGGTACCTAGTACTAATTTATGGATACAAACAATGTTCACTTCTGGGCTTGATTTTATTCTCAGTTGTAATCAGCAAGTTCACTTTAGTTTTGTCCTGTACATGTATTCTAACAGTTCTAGATAATACTATGGTAGAGACTTGAACCTCCTAGTAGGGACTAGACACTACTATGTGTATCGTACATTTGGGATCTAAATCCTGTGGTTAAATCCTCTTTCTCAAGATCACCTTTATAGGCAAAACATTGAAAAAGCAAGATATCGTTCTCCCCTGTTTTCCCTCAAAATCTCAGAATCTCAGAATGTACACTATCCATTTCCACTGAGATTCTACATTCTCATAGCTTCGATACATACTGTAGCACACCTTAAGAAGCGCCCAACCCCCCACTTTGTTTGTGTTTTATTGTGCTGTCATGTCGCGTCTCTGTTTTTGTTTTTGTTTTTGTTTTTGCGTCCACTGAACTGTATGTGCACCACACACAGTGCGTAATCTTCAGTCATGAAGCCTGCACTAACAAGGAAGAAGAAGAAGTCTCTGCAAGCAAAGGATTAATTGTTGTTTTTTTTTTTTTTGGGGGGGGGGGGGAAATCTGTCAAACAATCTGGCAAGCAAACAAAAAAATCTAGATATCACACTCTTTTATTTTCAAACTCTCTTAGTTGTATTGTATATTAACCCATGTCTTCTTAGATAGTATATTCCCATAGATTTGTAACCTTGTACCTAAACCTGCAAGCAAAGGATTAATTTCTTAGGGGTAGACTCATGTATCAATCTAGCTGACTCACTCCACGCAATTGACCTTGCAACCTTACCATCCCGTCTGACTATGACGACAATGTGGTTCTAAAGTTGGCCACTCATGACTTGGTTTCATAACTCTGATTTTCCTAATTTTCTGGGTTTTTTTGCCTTGGGGCCATCTAGCAAGCACAGTGTCTGCTTTATTAGTCTCACAAGGGATCTCAACAAATTTTAATAATCTTTGTACATTTGTTATTCTGCATGTTTACAATCAATCAATCAGTCCGTCCGTCCGTCCGACCGACCGACCGACCGACCGACCGTCCGACCGACCGACCGACCGACCGACCGACCGACCGACCGACCGACCGACCGACCGACCGACCGACCGACCGACCGACCGACCGACCGACCGACCGACCGACCGACCGACCGACCGACCGACCGACCGACCGACCGACCGACCGACCGACCGACCGACCGACCGACCGACCGACCATCCATCCATCCATCCATCCATCCATCCATCCATCCATCCATCCATCCATCCATCCATCCATCCATCCATCCATCCATCCATCCATCCATCCATCCATCCATCCATCCATCCATCCATCCATCCATCCATCCATCCATCCATCCATCCATCGATCAATCAATCAATTACAACAAACAAAGATCAACATTTGGCGATGACTCTTTGTTTCATACCTTGCATATCTTGCTAATTTTGGTTGTTGTTCGTGTTGTATTGTGCCCTGCGGCCATCATTACTAAGCCGAGTGACTGCTTAAATTGCCACATGATCTCAACAAAATGCTGGCTCAAAAGTTTGCCATTACTTAGTTTCATAACTCTGATTAACTAAAAACCCTATTTTCCCAAAAGCCATATAATTTCTGCCTAGTTAGACAAGGGATCGCAAGAAATGTAGGCTCTCAAAGTTTGCCAAGACTTGGTTCCATAATGCTGATTAACTTTATATTGCTATGAAATGTGTTTTGCCCGGGAGCCATATAACTAGTACAGTGTCTGCCTAGTTACACATGGGATCGCAAGAAATGTAGCACAATGTATGCCACGACTTGGTTTCAAAACTCTGGTAAGTGATTTTTTTTTTTTTTTTGCCCGTCGGCCATCTTTAATAAATCCCTGCATCATCTTAGATAGGCTAGGGATTTAAACAAAATGTCATTCAACACTTGCTAGTTGCTATTCATTACCGAGTTCCATAGTTTTCATTCTCAATTGTTCTTCTACCATTTGGGGGTTGGTAGTCTCTCAACCCATTGCCTACCCATTAACTCTATGGGGAAAGCAAAATCTATTAGGGAACTGCATGGTTAACACATTGCCTACATGAACCTGGTGGGGCCTGTATTAACTCTATGGGGGTTGTAAAATCTAGTAGGGAACAGGTTAAAATGGTTATGGGAACACAATCTGCTGATTCATTTGCATGCAAGTAATTAAATAGTTTCATTTTCATTTACTGGTTTTTACTTTAAACACTTTCTCTTTCTTCCTAGAACGATGTCACTGGCATTTCACCGGTTGAGAAGGAGAAGGGCACTTAGTCACTTTTTGAACTCTAGAGATAATCATGTTAAAGGGACTCAAAATAAAATTTGAATTCTAGCGGTTCCCTTATAACTTGTTGTATTCGTATTAACAATACAATCATGGGACAGGTTTCGGTTTTTCAAATTTCCCTTTCGTTACAAAGATATGTATGATTGAAGTATTCAGATAAGAAAAACTCCGGGCGAGTTTTTCTTCCGTGTACAAAGTGAGTGCAGTGAGTTACTGAATATCACTATGCATTTTCGCTCATTTCTTGGCCATACAATGTCCATTTGACTTGAAATTTTCCCACAATACCCTGTGGACATATGAGATAACAACAATATACATTGCATCAACCATTCATCACTTTTTGCATAAATATGTCAACAAAGTTACTAGATCCCTTTAAAGCCTTGTAGAAACCAAATTTAGAACTCAAGATTGATTTTTGATGACAACAAATCCCCACATACAGTACATGAGAAATAATTATTCAACATTTCAGCATCACAAAGCATATAACTTTGACCTACAAGATGGTATGCTGAACTCAATTTAGCCGAAAATGGACTTTATGCCCTTCTTACTCTCACCCAACAATATACAGCCAAAACTGTCTTAGTTAGTGGCCACCTGTATAACGCAGATAAACTGTCTATAGTGGCCATCAAAGTGATCCCCTTCAGTCAAACCTGTCTAAGTGGCCACCTGTCAAAAGTGGCCACCAAAGTGATCCCCTACAGTCAAACCTGTCTAGGTGGCCACCTGTCTATAGTGGCCACCAACGTGATCCCCTACAGTCAAACCTGTCTAATTGGCCACCTGGCTATAGTGGCCACCAACGTTATCCCCTACAGTCAAACCTGTCTAAGTGGCCACCTGTCTATAGTGGCCACCAACGTGATCCCCTACAGTCAAACCTGTCTAATTGGCCACCTGGCTATTGTGGCCACCAACGTGATCCCCTACAGTCAAACCTGTCTAAGTGGCCACCTGTCTATAGTGGCCACCAACGTGATCCCCTACAGTCAAACCTGTCTAAGTGGCCACCTGTCTATAGTGGCCACCAACGTGATCCCCTACAGTCAAACCTGTCTAAGTGGCCACCTGTCTATAGTGGCCACCAAAGTGATCCCCTACAGTCAAACCTGTCTAAGTGGCCACCTGTCTATAGGAGCTAACCTGTCTATAGTGGCCATCAACAGCAACCCTCTGCAGAGGAAAACAATGTTTTAGAACCTGTCTACAGAGGCCACTTTTCTTGCTTCCCTTTAGTGGTCACTATGCACAGGTTAGACTGTATAGTTGATATCATGATACGTACACCACGCACCTACGATAAATAAGAGTCCAGTTGCAAGTTTCCTATCCGTCATCGTCGATGACCTAAACCTGAAGCTTTTCAAACAACATGTTCCTTATCAATACAATTCAATACATGGAATCGACCTCGGAAACAATAGCTGTTGCAGTGTCAGGCAATCCCATTCAAGGTTGCCAGGGACAACCTATATTGATAGGATATGCATGAATCTGAATGGGATTGCGGATCAGTATATACATTATTTGGTTAAATTTTAAAAAACTACATTTCTCTTTTTAGTTCTGGTTTGAGAATTCTTAGTCTTCAAAACCCAGGGTCTGCAAAAAATATACAAAACATCCTTACGAAATGTAGTTCAAGAGTTTGTCATGACCAGGTATCTTAATTCTTTTTTCCTTCTAGTGTTATTCTACCCTTCCCCATCGTCTGTTTGGAAAGACAATGCATTCCTGCAGGTATCATGGTTGGATTAAAACAAAGTTTTGTTTGTCTTTAGATGTGTCTCTACTGTATATAAATGGGTCTCTTTTTCTTTTCTGTAATGGTCTGGGGGCATTCTATACCTAAGTAGTATTACTTTTGATTGTTAAATGTTTGTAATTCAGATGTTTGTCTACAACAGGCATAATTCAAATCAGACCTTTTCGATACCAATTAATATTTGTAAAAACTGACAAGCCCAGGGGAGGGATGTTGGCACATCTTACGAATAGTCTGAAAGTTAGTCACTCACAATTGGTATCGTAACTCCTTTTTACGTTCTTGTTTAGTTTTCTTCTTCTTTTTCCCCATGGTCTGTTTCAATAGACAATAGATTCCTACAGGTATCAGGGTCAGATTAAAAACAGTTATTGTGTGTGTGTGTGTGTGTGTGTTTACATGTGACTTTGTATATTTATGTTTGTTTGTGTGTCTGTATGTGTGTCTGTGAGCTCCGATGTACATGTGGGTCTGTATATTTCTGTATGTGTGTCTGTATGGCTCGGCACTGGCTTGAGCCAGCTAGTGCTGAGCCAGTGCTAGACGCAAGTATGATTGGGGTGATTAAGGCCAGATATTTCCGGAATTAAATGGAGAAATCCAACCTGACTTCCTGGTATATGAGGGGTCCTGGCGTGACCATGAAACTACTACTATGGCATGACACATGAATACCAACATGGCAGTAATAATCATTCAAAAACTCTCATAGTTAGTGGCATAGCTAGGGGGGGGGGGGGGGGGGTGGGGGGTGGGGAGAGCGGGGGCACGTGCCCACCAAATTATGTGTCAAAAACAGTAACAAACGTAAGGAGACAATCTGTGTAAAAACAAAGAAATACATGAGCTATGCCACTCATTAGGCTATAGTCATACAATTTTAATGATGGTATCTTTACCTGTATTTCCATTAGTTAACCCGTTTACTACGAGATAATGAAATCCCCATAGACTTTGTACATAGCCCACCAGGTTCCCATTTAGCAATGGGTTAATATATTGCCTATGGGAAGTTTGGGCCACTATGGGAATAGTAACATTCAGAAGGAAATTGGTTAAACTCCCTCTTATCTCTGCTCCTCTCTTTCTATATATATATATGAGCTTAATTCCAAAAGACCCTAAATCCACTTTTTCAACTTTGAAGAAAATCAGATTTCTCTGTCAAAACTCTGTACACATGCCTATGGGAATTTGAAAATGAAACGTTCCCTATTTTGATTTTGATTGTGTAAATTGTCATACAAATTTGGTTTTCTAGATAGCTACGTAGCTTGTTAATGTACTGATATCGTTAACTCAATTTTTGTATGGAAAGTGGATTTAGCGCCTTTTGAAACTAAGCTTTCCATATGTGACCGACCCTGGCAGAATCAGGCTCTTGTGAGCAACCCATGTTTTCCAGAAATTTGCTATAAAGACAGAAATAAGTTCTTCATTTTCAAACTTTAGCCAAATAATTGCAAGTGAACATAATTACATACCAACTATTGTCATGATTTTGGTATGAAATGAAAGCTTGATGAATTCTTTTGACTCCTAGAGTGCCAAACTCGCATTTTTGCTATTTACAATACACACAAAAGCCGTAAAGCATTAAAATCCCTGGCACTCAAAGTGTTAAATAGTTTATAAGTTGTACCTTTTTTTAACTTTGCGGAAAAAGGCCTGATTTTGACAGAGCCAGTCACATATCTTCTTTGTCTCAGCCTTTCCCATTTCATATCTGCACCCAATGGGCCACGTTTTCCTTTGCCCCCTCCCTTTTTTAGTTTCTGTTTTCATTTCCTACCTCATGTAAAAGTAACCCATTCAAGACTGTCTGATTTGAGTAGAACATAATACATACAGTCAAACCTGTGTATAGTGGCCACCTAAGGAAAACAAAGTGACCACTGTAGACAGGTGACCTGTATATACAGGTTCCATTACATTGTTGTTTTGTTTTTTGGTGGCCCCTATAGGCAGGTTGGCTGCTATAGACAGGTGGCCACTAGGACAGGTTTGACTATAAATGTATTCCCCATATAGACCCCAGACCCCAGACTAAGGTTTTGGGGACTATAGACCTGAATGGATTAATTCCCACTCCCTACTAGATTGTGCAATCCCCATAGACTTAATACAGGGCCCATAAGGTTCCTGTAGGCAATGGGTTAACCCGATTAACATGTTCCCTACTAAATTGTACAATCCCCAGAGTTAATACATTCAGAACCCACCAGGTATCCATAGGTAATGGGTTAACCCCTTGACTACGGGAGCCCGGTGTGTTGCGTACAAAGCCTATAGATCTATGGAGATTTCAGAATCTCGACGGGAACTGTTTAAAAGAGCAAGATAGAGAATAAACAGAAGAGGTTGCCAGAAAGGGGGATCTTAAGGATTTAGGATGGATATTGGCAGGAAAAACACACAAAAAAATCTTTTGAGACAAAAGGATAGGTCCGAAAATTTATCTTACAGAGTTGGAAACAAAACAAAAGTATATTTTTATACAATAGGACAAAGAAAACTAGGTCTACCATTTGATTCCTCTTCTGGGTGAATATAAGTATTTCAGATCTAATTTTAGATTTTTGTTTAATATGATGGAACGATGCTGGATATTTTCAGAAAAAATCGAGAACAACTTCTGAGACAGAAGGATGTTAGACCAGGAAATGCTCAAAAACGTGAAGAAATTACTTTGTTCAAGCGAGATACCATCAAAAGAGAGCTGCAGGACAGAACATTATTTAGAAAAAGGCGAGGAAACATTTTCATTTCCAAACAAAATTACAAGAAAACTAGACATTCCGATGAGTTCCCAGTGTGTCTTACATCCTATCACACTGCCCATGTTGTTTCTTCTTTTTTTATTAAAAAACAAAACAAAACAAATCAGGGAAAAGCAAGAAAGTGTTTGAGATAAAGCACAAGTCAGAAATATGTCTAAAATGTGAAGAAAATGCTTATAATTTATAAAATAACAAGAGAACAAGATATTCCTTTTGTTTCCCAATGGGCCTTATTTTGTCCATCCCCTCTGCCCACTACAGTTTATGTTTGTATCTCCTACAGGTAATACGCTAACCCTCTTTGTGCTCTGAGCGCCAATCCCAACATTTGCTAGCTTGCCAAGCATGCCGATTGGCACACATGTTCCACACAGCCAACTGCTATTCAAGTGGGTCTGAATCAACATAACAATGTATGTTGGGCAAGTAAAATTTCATTGATTGTCTAGTTTGGTTTTGATTAGTTTGATTAGAGAAAAATGTAAATCCTTACAAGTAAGAGCGTTTTCACACTGGTAATTGCAATCATGATTGGAGTTATGTTTACAATCACGGTGATTCTGTTGCCTTGCTTTCACACTACGAAAAAAAAACTGTGATTACAATCACAGTTACTGGAGACGTACCTGTCAATCAAACAAGGAGAACACTAGTACTACACTGCATGACTGCATTTGAAGCGAAGAGCGCCCCATTTATTGGTGGAAGTGCATGTAAGGTCACGTATGCTCCGCCTCCCAAATCATGTTTTGGAGGTCAAGCCGTTCACACTGTGATTTGAGTGAATCATGATTTGAAAACACCTCTGGACCATGATTTGAGTTCCGCGATTCGGGATTCCAATTAGTGTTCACACCGTCAAAAATACCATGATTGGAGTGAAAAATAACTCAAATCATGATTGAAATCACGCATTTTCGCCAATGTGAAAAGGCTCTAAGTCTCATCTAGAAACAAGTGATAAATTAGCCAAGCAGATCAAGCTACCTAGCACAATTATTATGTATATTGTTTACTTGTAAGTTTTTGAGGGCAAGTAAATTTTCTGTTTGGGCAAGTAAAATGAGAAAATACATGATTGGACTTGCCCCAACTGGCAAGTTGGAAAAAGTAAGTGCAGTGGTTTGCCGTAGTGAGTGGGTTAACCCCTTGACTATGGGAACCGGGTGGCCTGTGTACAAAGTCTATGGGGATTTGAGAATCTCGTAGGGAGCGGGTTAAAAGAGCTTGACGGACAAAAAGGGGGAGAGGTGAGAAAGGCTTGATCTGAAGGATTTCTTCGGGATATAGACAGGAAAAACAAGCAAACCTTCCAGACAAAGTATCTATAGGTCTGAGAATTTGAAATAGTTTATTTTTATTCAGCAAGACAATGAAAACTAGGTCTTCCATGCAGTTCATATTCTGGTCAAAATGATGCAACTCACTTCTATTTTAAACGAGCTGTAAATGCCTTCTTCTCTTAGAACTGGAGGGAAAGTTTGGGAGACACAAGGTAGACTATGCATTTAACCCTTTGAAGATTATTAGATTTTGATCTGAACTGCATTCAACACTGACCAAAGACCAAGTATTTTAGGTACTAGTCCTAAACGGGTTTGTGAACTTATAAACTAGGTCGCCCAGTCAGCCGTTTATCTTCTGGTAACATCTAGTTTATATCTATTTATTGCAATTGATATCAAGATTTAATGGAAAGATGTATATAACTGTTGAATATGGTCAGGAAAAGGTGTTGCTCAAACTGCTTCTTGAAGAAAAAACATTTTAGTTGTAATATGTTTATTTAAGAGGACATTGGAATAGTTCTTTTGTTTCAGTTTCATCAGTTCATGATGTATAAATAAAGCTATGTCAGACATAGGGATAGGAGAGGCAATTTTCAGCAAAATAAAGATAACTTTGAAACAAGGAAAACCTTTGTTTTAGTATACTTAAAACAAATGAAAGCTCATAGATGATATAGTTTTAAATACCAGTATTCATACATTTATGAATTATTTGATTCAAAACATTTTTTTTTTAAAGGAATCGTTTGATTAAAACAAGAAACGATTGAAAAAAAGATGCATGTTTTACAAAAATCAAAAGGTTTGATCATGCAGAAGTTATTCATGTAATTTGGGTAATTAAACTTTAGATGCTGCTTTTATCGGCTTTCGTCGTGGTGTAGATACAGTCCGCTTAAGATTGAACTATGTAAGAAGGGAGGATTGGAGAGTCCTGAGGAGGACTGTTGGTATTCTTTCTTGGTAAGTCCTAAAAAGGACATGGTAGTCCTGACGACGGACAGTCAACCTATATGAAGTCAAGCCCCTCCTACCACCCATCATCTCCTTACTATAACCATATACCGGCGCTGTAGTTCTTATTAGAACTACTACAAGCCCAAGAAAGAATACCAACAGTCCCTTCCAGGACTACCAGAGTCCTTTAAAGACTATCCAAGAAAGAATACACACAGTCCTTCTCAGGACTCTCCAATCCTCTCTTCTTACATGGAGCAACCGCAAGCCAAGTGTATAATCAAACTTTTGTGGGATTTTATGAGATTCGGTGCCAGATCTCAAGAATATCTTTAACAAAGACTTTAAATCTAAAGATAAAAAGTACTTTGCCTAAATTTTGTTTCTATTGCATAATTTATAACCTCTTGATAAAAAAACGTGGTTTTAGATCCGTTTTCGTGTCTTATCCATGAAATTCATGGGTACAATATTTTAACCTGTTCCCTGCTAGATATTACAATATCCATAGCGTTAAATACACCATACAGTAAGGTATAGAACATGATGGGTTAATATTTTTGGTTGAATACAAAAATCCATTTGCAGGAGAGGTTTTCTACCACAAGAGGTTTGTTTACCTATATGGGCATATTCAGTTTCATTTCATAATTGCTTTTTACTTGATCGGCATCAGGTAATGTGAAATTAAGGTAACCAAATCCTGTTTATGAGGTTTGTTTCTGAAATCCATCAAAGGATAACGACCAATATATACGATTGAATTGCTTTATATGGTCTTACCAAAATCAAATTATGGTCAATAGTTTGAATTAATTTTCGCAGTGTCCTTACCACAAGTTAACAACCTCATTAATGTGCTTTCTACCACCGTCTAGAAGCCTGGGCATTTACAAGTACCACTACCCTGGATTAAAAGCAATTTAGATTTGTAAATCAGATGCGCGGTGTGACCGCGGTGACTGATTTTTTTGGCGGGAGCACACATTAATGTATGTATTTCTTTATTTTTTAAAGAGTAAATTTACCCTTATAATGAGTTTGAATTGTTTGGGGCACCAGTACCCCCCCACCGGGTGCATCCCACTGAATACAGGTATCTCCCTCAATGGGTTAAACAAACAATTCATGACAATTCCTATATAATAATATGGCTAAGATTTATTTACAGATAATTTTTGTTTTATATACAAAAATCAAATCGTCTTTAAGAGTCAGTATTAATCTTTTCAAGACTGGTCCCAAAAGACTTGGGTAGGGGTTGGTCAGAGGATGCATTATAATTCTCAAATGAAATCATCTTCAACAAGTTAATAATGATCACATGATCATACATGATGGTCACATGACTAATGATGTTCACATGATCATACATGATGGTCACATGACGAATGATGTTCACATGATCATACACCATGGTCACATGACTAATGATGTTCACATGATCATACATGATGGTCACATGATCATACATGATGGTCACATGACTAATGATGTTCACATGATCATACATGGTCACATGATCATACATGATGGTCACATGACTAATGATGTTCACATGACTATATGCATGATCACATGACTAACAATGTTTGTAAAGATGAGTACGTCATCACAAGGGATCCTTATCAAGTGTTCACAAATTGATTCATCCTCTACTTATAAAATATTGATATTTGATATTTATTGCACCACCACAGATTCAGAATGCTTATTTCTAGGTACATTTTAAGCATTTCATTTAAAATTTTAACAATGTTCCTCAAAAATATTTAAACTTGTTTGTCATGGTCTTGTTCTATTGCACAGCAACATTGTAAATCCATACAACTCGGAAACAATTACATTTTAACATTTGTGCAAAATTCACATTAAATATCTTTTATCCAGGTACCATGCAAAGTCAAAGTCACAGAAAGAAGGCTAAAACTGTGTTTTAATGCCAAACCATTAACATTTTTCCAAGAAATGTAATTTCATTACAGACTTTTTTTTTATTGATCAGTGAAACTTAAGCTAGGGAAATACATTACAAAAAGGAAATATAAATGTTCAAATTTCCTCACAGGATGCAAATTACAAACAGCAAACTACTCATGTGATCAACACTCACATTACTCAGTTCAATTTCTATGAAAAGCTGTAACTAACATCGCAAAAGAAATTTGTACATCAACCAATAGGCAGGGTTTTTGGCACTAGCAATTGAATTGCATTAAATTCAGTTATTTTTGTCCCACTTTCAGAAAGCATCGGACCGATTTTATAATATTTCATCAAATTTGACTTGATGGCTTGATCTGGTAATTATAGTTCAATATCACTATGTGATCCAAACTTATACTGTCCTCTAGAGGTGTTTATATAATATAATATCATACATCATATAGAAGCAAGGACATTTGGAAATGCATTTGTGTTCAGCAAGATGTTACTGAAAAAAAAAAACTAAATGAAGATACTCCCAGAGGATTATCCTAAGACGGTTGATCTCAAATTTGTGTTACATTTATTTGTCTTCATTCAGCAAACTTTTCTCTCAGCATCATCATATCAAACTAAATGTATGAAAATAATCACAAAAGATCAATCACCAAGCTTTGGGTTTTTTTTCAACATCCTTTAGTTTCAGCAAGATATTAAAAACTATGCAAAGACACTTATTAATGGGGAATATCTCAATAAAATTGATCTCAATATTTGTGTTACATTTATTCACCTTGGTCCATTTTGCAGACACCTACAGGGTAGCTGGGATGGGGGGGGGGGGGGGGGGAGGGGGAGAGCAAGGCAGGAAGACTTGAGATATATTTACATACAGCCCTCCAGGAAAGAAAACAAAAAGTCAATTCAATCTCATCCATGCACTTAACCTTCTCAATACCAAGCCTTGGGAG
>JBAMJV010004705.1:0-26120 GCA_037951105.1 Echinarachnius parma
AGCCAGCCATGGATTGACCAACAGACATTTTCTCTTTTGTGCAGGGTATTCTTTGGGGGGGGGGGGGGGGGGTGGGGAATAGTCTAGGATAAGTCACTTAAAATCAGAGGCTAGACTCCGTCTCTAGTCTGTTGGGGTCTAGATCCAGGACTAATCTAGACCGAAAAGCGAAAAATCAGTCTCTATATTCAGTTCGACAGTCAGTTTTATTGTAATCTCATTAGTAATCTATCTTCTAAAATTCTATTAAAATTTTATTTTTAACAAAGTAGACTTCACATCACAATTCACATGCGTCGAGTTCAGTCAGAGTCAACTCAGTCAGAGACATAGATAGTCACATAGATCAACAAATCTATCGTTTGCATGGCCTCTTTTAAATTTACTGCAATTAAATGTAAAAGAGACCATGTCGCCATGAAAAAAAAAATCGTTCTACCGTATCAGAAACAGAGAATAGAGAAGAGACAAGTTAGACTTTGAGAAAGAAAAATTACTCACTGTGAACATTTTGCTTGGTCCATTTTTGACTTCTACAACCAATACAAACTTGCCACGGTTGTCCTCGGCAATATGGAGCTGTCCATCTCTCCATCTAGGCATCGAATTGTCAACACTGGAATGTTTAACTTGGCTCCATCTTTTCTGATTCTTCTGCGATTTCTGGTATCCTTCGGGTGCTCCCGCTGTGCAGATCACTGCTCGCACTTGGTCCCGGAAGTCCGGCATGGTGAGCTGCTAGACTAGCGCTAGCTGCAGCTGGATCACCGGTGAAAATTGATCGCACAATCAGTCATCACTGTCGTCAAACTTCGCTAATATTTTATAACATTCGATGCGTCAAAAGATCGGCGAATGTTTTATCTTCCCTTAACTACAAATATAACGATAAAATACTAACAATTTTGGTTCAAATTTATGATGAAAATAGTCTTTTATCTTACTTGCCGTGGCCATTTAATTCTCAAAATTTCGCGCGGTGTGTATGAAAATAGCGCGCGCTTCGTTTTCCGTAGATATATACCGTACCGTGCGTACCGTATACCGTGCATGCTTTATGTGCACTTGTTCGATCGAGGCGGATCGAGCGATCGGGGCCGGGGCACATACTATGCACCCTAAAAAAAGATGGCGTAACGTGCATGCGGGGGTGCTGATCTCTCGTCCTCTTCTTATTAGGGGGTAATTTTGCTAGCTTCCCTTCCAAAAACCTGTGATAGGGGGGTAATTTTGCTGGCTTCCCGTCCAAAAGCCCGTGATAGGGGGGTACTTTTGATGGCTCCCTTTCCAAAAGCCCGTGATAGCTAGGGGGTCGAAATGTGTATAATGGTTGACCGCCTGAGTGTAGGGGGGGGGGGATGAATGGCACCCATAGAGCTGTGTATGACACCCTACCCAAATTTGCTCCCTGGGGTCCGATATTCAATTCAGACATTCTATATTTTGCTAGGCTAAGAACTTTAAATTCAGAAGAAGAAAAAATCATCATTTTGACAAAGTTTTCAGTTTAATTAAATGAATCACAATTTTGCTAAGAAATTTTAAATAGGCTAGGCCCATAATGCCAGCTCAATTAGGGGCCATCTACAAAGTACGTACGCAATTTTTTTCCGAAATTGACTCTCCCCTCCCACCCCCCCCCCCCCCCCCCCCCCCCGTACGCACTTTTGTTTGCATGTGGTTGAATGCAGCGCATGAGCCTGAATTCCTCCCCTCCTCCGCTCTTGCGCGTGACGTACCTACTTTGTAGATGGCACCTTATATAACTCGTTGCAATTATATCATTCAAATAACCCTAGGGGGTGATTGTCCAGGGGTAAAAGTCCTAGAACCGCAACTTGAGAGTCAGTAAATTCGGGCTTCACCCCCTGGACCCTATACAGGGTGGCCCCAAAGAAACGGAACGGGGCACTTCCCAAAATATAGTAACACATGTATTATGTCCATCGGATAGAGTGTCTTTTCAAATGAACAACGATACCAAGAACAGTCAATTTGGTCGTGTAGTGTTTTTTTAGGGCGCTGTGAGTGACACCATGTCAGGTTCTCTTTTTTGTCAATTTGTATTGAGCCAGCGCTTGATGAATCGCACAAACCGCCGTTCATAGCGTTGAGCATCGCGCACTATTGTTAGTGTGCACTCAGCCGTGTGCCGAGAAAATGGGCATGGTCGCTGAATGGTATTACGGGCAAGGAGTGCGGTTAAACTGGCATTGACTAGGTCGAAATCGACATAAATCGGCACCTGACATGGTCTCACTCACTGCGTCCTTACACAAAAACGACCTGACCCAAATTACTGTTCTTGGTATCGTTTTTCATTGGAAAGGACACCCTATCCGATGAACATAAACATTGTGGTATTATATTTTGGGAAGTGCCCCGTTCCGTTTTTTTGGGGGCCACCCTGTATATGTGTATCGGTTGACCGCCTGACTGGGGGGGGGGGGGGGGGGGGGGGCCCTAAACCGTTCCAATTATATATTCTCGCAAAAAAACAAGGATTTGATACACCCTTTTATATATGGTTTTAAATTAATTTGTATGTATTTATTTTGAATATTTATACAAAGTAACCTGATTTCAGCATTTAATAAATAGTGTTATATAATCATTTAAAATCGATATAAAAGTAAAATCAGTAAAAGCTGGTCTTCCACATAGCTCTGTCTTGTTACAATCCAAAAGCTTCCTGAGCCTCTGAGGGGCTCCACATCTATACCCCCATTAACATTGGTCTCTAAATGTTGATGCCCATTGACTTTTGTATTACTAGGTTGTTCAATTTCCCTATCTTAGCATTATACGGTGACAAGAATAAAATATAATTTTTCTTAAAGTTGAAATTACAACCAATTTTTGTTGTCAAACGTAATATTATTACGTTTAACAACAACAATTGTATGTTAAATTTGATTTGATTTCGGAAATTATATAGATATATTTTTGTTATCCTTAGTAGGCCTAATTTGTGTATATTTTTGTTATCCTTAGTAGGCCTAATTTGTGTATATTTTTTGTTCTAGGTTCTATCAATGGCGGACAGCTGGTTGTCCCGTCGATATTCATCCATCTTTGAATGATCTATGCCGTCTGTGAAGACCATTGGTCAAACTTAACTTTAGTAACAAAAACCTGAAACAATTACGGTACAAAGTAATAGTTATAACTTCACCAAGCTCGAAAAGTATACACAATTACATACGACTAATAAGTAAAACCCCTGTTATCATTCAAAAAGAGCCGTAACAACTCAAGAGGGCGCTATTTAAAAAATAATTGGTTTTAGCCTTTTTTCATACAAAATTGTGATTCAATAGAGATATCATCAACGACTTTTTAAAAACCTATTCTGATTTTTTCAAAGTAGTCTTCGAGCATTTTTTGAAATTTTTTCTAAAAAGTCTAAATATCGCCCGGTGATTGCCGGTGAAGAACATTTTGAATAAAAATATATTTAGCCTATGGATTTTTCAGCCGTTTCTGAACCGATTTTGATCAAATAAAGTTTATTCTGTCATAAAAATTGTATTATATGTTTCTTTCGAATTTGACCGTCAGTTTTTCATTATCTCACAAAAAAATATCGGGGGGCACTTCGGGAAATACCAATACTCAAAACTACCTTTAAGTTATGCTTTGATGATTGAAGACGAAATACCAAGGATCTTACACCCGTGTCCTGAGGTTGTCCAAGAGCGAGAGGATTTAAATCCGGGGGGGGGGGGGGGGGTAATCCCTTTACCTAGCACTATAGGAATGTGCCGCCCTCAAGACCCCCCCCCCCCCCCCCCCCCCCCTCCCCCTTTTTAGCTCAATGTGACCCTATCCTAAATATCGCTTGTCCCATTGGTGCCAGGTTTATATAGCTTCTGACTACACAAGCAATGAAAAGGGTTTCATGGGAACGTCCCCCATTCGAGGGTCTTTGTGGCTCGATGATTGAGCATCAGTCTAGCAATCCAGAGGCGTCGGGTTCGATTCCCGGCGAAGCTTTTTTGTTGTTGCTCATTTTCATTCATTCAAAATATTTTCAGTCAGTTTCCTTTGTTTGAATTCAACTGATAAAAAGTTGTATCACATTGCGTGAGCCCTCGTACTTTCTTTAGAAAAGTCGATTTAATTATCCTTGGGTAAGCGACAGCATGGGCGTCGATCTGTCATTGATACCCATTCATCAGGGGGGATGATCTATTCATTCATCCCCCCCCCCCCGATGAATAGGTATTACGTAAGTATCAACGCCCATGAGCGACAGGTTTATATCCTTTCGCGGCCGGAGGGGGGGGGGGGGGGGGGGGGTGGGGAGTCACTCCCAACATGACTGGCTACGCACCCACGTCCAAAAAGCGTCGAAAGGGTATCATTTTCAGCTACACGGCGTCGTAGACGTTTTAGGGGTTGTTTTCAGCACTCTTAGAAAAACCCACAAAAAGGTACCTTTTCAGGTGCACGTCGTCGACGTTTGCCTTAAAGGTATAGTGAAATCCCGGCTTTGATTCAGTTTTATAGCTTTAAATATGTGCCTATATTGATATACCACACTCTTTTTTTCAAAGAAATCCTTCAGTTGGGCAAAACAGATCAATTTCATGCAATTTTGTATGCATCGGCGTTCCATGCTCTATAGCGGAGCGTGAATGTGCGCAATCGCAACACGGAGTTCAAAGTACAAATCTGCATGGCTTACATGCAGAGCCTTTGACTTGCTAGTAAAACGAACTCGTTTTTGCTTGGAAATTGAGGCTTAACTGAAAATGCCTAAGAAATGAATTGTAGCAGGATGCAGCAACACATCTGAGTGTAGATCGTCCATGATATAAACTTTAACAAAATAATGTTTGCCAATATTTAAAAAAATCGAAATATCTCTCTGTCAACGTGAGTATTGCACTCAGCGTGTACGTCCATGACCGAGCTAAACCGCGATTGTCACTTTGTGACGTCACAAAGATAACGTCATTTTTCTTCGCCCGGACTCAATTTATTTACGGGGGTTACTAAAGTGAATTTACAAGTTGATTTTTTTTATTGTACTGGGTTTTCCCAAGAGGAAAATATGTTTGTATTAGTAATCTTCATGAAAATCTACGTTAGATACAGTAAAATACAATTTTGAGGCAGTTTTCTTGTCTGTGGAGCTTTAAAAGGGTTGGTTTTCAGCACTCATTATAAACATATTTTAAAAGGGTACTTTTTCAAATGCACAAGTTGTCGACGTTATAGGGTCCATTTCAGAAGTTGATGGACACGGGTGGGTAGCACTTTTGTATGAGAGTGACCCCCGTGCGTTTATATAGCTTCTGACTATACGAGCAATGAAAAGGGTTTCATGGGAACGTGGCTAGATGATTAATGTCGGTCTAGCAATCCGGAGGTCTCGGCTTCGATTCCAGGGGAAGCCTATTTTTCCTTGCTCATATAATATTCATTTACAATATTTCTAGTCAGTTTCCTATATGTTTGAATTCAACTTTTAAAAAAAGCTGTATCACATCGCGTGATCCCTCGCACTTTCTTTAGAAAAAGTTGATTGAATTAGCCTCGGGTTAGTGCCAGGTTTACATAGCTTCTGACTACACGAGCAATGCAAAGGGTTTCATGGGAAGGTCCCCCATTCAATGGTCTTTGCCTCTTTTCATTCATTTAAAATATTACTAGTCAGTTTCCTTTGTTTGAATTCACAATCTACTATCTACTATACTAAAGTAGCCGATTACGTATGTATGTCTGTCTGTCTGTATGTCTGTCTGTATGTCTGTCTGTCCATCTATGCATTTCGTAGTGCATTGAGGCACCAACATCAAACTTTGGGTAGTGATTGGTGATGACCCATAGAGGTTTGTGGTCTGGGTCAGGTCGGGGTCAGTTTGACCAGTGGTCAGTTATGAATCGGCCAATATTCCACGTTCATTTGCCATGCAGTCGCGTCGAGCGCTGATCATCGCACATGCTTGCGACGGAAGTACCGTGAAAAGTGTGTTGCTGAAATGACCTTTCATTATGTAGTCTTTGTTCAGCCTGGAATCGATACGTTGTAAATTACTTACGCACATTATCGTATGCCTGTCAAATCGGAAATAACACGTGTGCCGCTGTGTGCGCCTGAATTAAGACTATCGTAATTTGCTTGCGAATTGTTGGCTTCCGACCAAAACAAGATCGTATGTTGTGTACGTACAGCTCATGTACAGTACAATAGACGGATGTGCGAACATTCCCATTTAAAAACTGGGATATCTAGGGCCAACATGACGCGATATTTTGACCGGGGAATCCTGAACGATCTGCAAAGTTAGGTGAGAAAATCAATCACATCTGGTGAGTACAACAGTATAATTTTTTTTTTTGGAATAAGGAAGGAAATGACTGATTGACGGGAGTGTTTCTGTCCCGATTCTGCCTATACCCAGTCACATGTACCGTGTACACCAAGTCTCACGAGTGTATTAGAGTCTAGACCGCCTCCGTCGGGCCGGGAATGATGCACCAATTCCAAGCGCCGTTCGGTCCCATAATCCTATATTTCGTGTATGAATTCTGGATTGTATTCGACGTGATGTTTAATACATTTATTTAAAATACTTGCTTATATTTGTTGGATTTCATGCGTATCAGATGTCGAGAAATATTGTTTTCTTTGTATAAACCAAGTTTTAAAATGATTCTTAACCACTTTTAAATTGGTTTTTATATACCATAAAGCGGGTCCTACTAATCGCCAAGGATCAGTACTAGGCACTGCGAAGCACTGCGAAGCACTGCGAAGCACTTCTAAGCACACTACGAAGCACTACGATACCCTTACGAAGCACCGCGAAGAGCATGTCTTCGCAGTACTACGAGGCACTACGAAGACGAAGATTGCATCAACAAACATTACAAAACTTCTTTTGAAATTTTTCGAAAAGGGGAAGTATTTTTTTGAATTTTTAACGGCTGGTTCAAAATTCTCTAATAAACCTGGGGCCCCAGGTTTATTACAAATTGTTATATTTATGGATATTTCAGCCGTTTCTGAACCGATTTTCATCAAATAAACTTTATTCTGTCATTAAAATATTATGCTCTTTCAAATTTTACACTCAGTTTTGCGTTATCTCCCAAAAAAATTATCATGTGTAGCGCCCTCTCTACCAAAACTCAACTTTCCCTTTAATTGACCCAATTTTTTACAAGACAGATTAAAAAAAATAAATGAATAAATAAAAATAAATTTATATACAACATACATTTCCTTACTCAAAGATCTGGTGACGGGTAATTTGCTAGTTTGTCATAACAAATGGCCCAAACCAATATCTGTAGAGAGCGCCCTCTTGTGTTTTAACGGCTGCTTTTTTAATGATATTAGCTCGGCCATTTGAAAGTGTTTCTACCTTTCGGGCTAGGTGGAGTTATAATTATTAGGTTGACCAGAACATTTTTTGATTAGTTTCCCTAAATAATGTTTTTTATCTGAAAAGTCACAAATTCTCTTTCAGGTTTCACTCATTCATATTTCACAATTTGCTCTTATTACAACTTCCCATCGCATTCACTAATCATCAAAAGCAGTTGCATTCATCGAGTCATGATATATTAATAAACAATCAGGAATACAAAGACAATTAGAACTACAAAGACAAACGTTTCAACTTCCAATTGTCAACCATTCGAAGTAGTCATTCTTTATTATGTACAAAGATAAATGGCCTTTTAGAAGAAGATCAGAGTCAACATAACGTAATTTTAAGAATAAAGTTTGTGTATTTTACATTTGTTTATTATTTATTTGGTTCACATTCTTTTTACTATAAGAGAAAGTAGACACAGCGTCAGGTGTATTAGTATACAGTATACAGTATTTTTTGATGTGTTATTACAAATCCCTTCTTATTTTCTGTGTGTGCGACTGTGCGTGTGTGTCCGAGTGTGCATGTAATTATGTGCTCATATATATGCGCGTGTAATTAGACAATCAGCCCCTTAAATAAAAGGAGGGTAAAATGCTCCCATGGGAGTGACTAGAGAGTATGTTCAGTGATGCCATAATTGTACTACTACAACTACTACTACTAAACTACCAACATCGAAAGTTGCTCATTTTTTTGTGATCACAAAATATTAAAAGGGCATTTGTTCTAAAATGTATAAGTTGGTTTTGATTCCTTTTAAATGTTTGTTTTGTAATCAATAATAACTTAGCATTCAATATGCACCATCTTGTAGGCCTATCAGGAGTTACGCATAACATGACGGCGGCGGAACGGAGTGGCAGTTTCATGTGGTTCTTTGACTCCTTGCTGGATGACGTTGTCGTGCTTGATGACCCGGCGTACCAAAATCTCCACAAGAAATTGAGAGGTCTCCAACAACCTGACTGAGGTAGACCCCCTAACCCTAACCAGGATGTGACCTGAATGCGGCAAGTCAGTGGTAGAGCCCGCAATTGGAGCAAGTCAGTTGCGCTGGAGACTGTGGCAAGAGAACATAATTTCAGCAAAAGTTAAGCGTTCTTTTTGCCTGGTAGCTATTGCAGTTCTGCATAACTGATACACAAAAGACAACTAACTGTCTGATCTACACATGACTCGGCAAGCTTATTTAGCTGCATTTTCAAATGACTTCAACTTCAAATATAGGAACGTTAAAGAAAACAATATAATGCTATTCTTTACAAGTCTCTTGTCCTATTATTTTGCCAGTTAAAACATAGTCTCTACTGTGAGCTGTTGGACTCCTCCCCGACCTCAAACCCCATCTGCGCTGCAAAGATCTTCCTGATGACCGTCAGCTCGCTGGCGATCTGCTCTGTTGCCATGACCTGCCTCCTGAACAGATCCTCTAACCCACCATCCTCCTCTTCTCTTCCTCGCCTTCTTCGAGCGGGCTGACCAGATCCCTCCTCCTCAGGAACACCCCCAAATGGGATGGACCAGGCCCGTCGATGTCAAGGGTCTGCACTCTTTCCTCCGCCACGGTGAATGTTTCCTGCACCTGAGAAACACATGGGAAATAATTCAAATTCATTTTTTCAATGCAGTCATGACTTTGTTAAGTAGATCTTGGTGATCATGGCTATTAATAACCGATTGTGGTCCAGACCTAGACCACTGGTCTAGTCTTTACTGTAACGAGAATAGTTAACTATTACATGTAGTATTAGTATTAGTTTTACATTAGCTTGTTTGCCAGAGATTTGTGCCAGGTTGCCTGGAATAAGGTAGAGCATGGTACACCTGATTTAAACGGATCTAGTAACTTTGTTGACATGTGCACAAATTGATGAGGTGGTTGATACAATGTATGTTGTTGTTATCTGATATGTCCACTGGGTGTTGTGTGAAAATTTCGAGTTAAATGGACGTTACATGGCCGAGTGAGGAGCAAAAATGCAAAGTGATATTCAGCAGTCACTTTGTACACCGTTTTTCGCTGTCCAGTGGATAATTTAACATCTGAACACTTCATTCGTAAATATATTTTAACGAAAGGGAAATTAAAAAAAACGAAACCTGTCCCATGCTTTTATTGTTAATATGAATACAACAAGGTATGAGGGAACCGCCAGAATTCCAATTGGATTTGAGGATTTGGACGATGTTTCTAAGTCCCTTTAATCTTATTTAGAGGATTATCGCTACCTACCAGCTCACTGGGTGACCTGCCAGCAGAAGCTGCCTTGTAGGGCGAGTCTGTCCTTCTAGTCGATGTTGGACTTGGAGGGGTGTAGTTCGGGGGGACTCTGTATAGACAGATATAATACAAATGAATTTATATCCAGAGACTTTATTAATCAATATAATATATACAGTTGATAAATTTGATAGCTTTGGTGACGTTTATTGTAGATGATGTCTATCATTTCGAGAGAGCCTGGAAATGAGGTGGGTAGGCCTGGTTAAGGTGGACAAAGGACACCCCTGGCAGGCATGGGACCAGTGCACTAGCCCATTGAAAATGCCAGGCCCGTAGCCAGGATTTTTCAAGGGGGGGGGGGGGGGGTGCATAATTCACAAACCGGACAGAGTCCACTGTTTGAGAGCCGTGAAAGCAGGATTGTGGGGGGGGGGGGGGGGAGGGGGAGACCATTGGGTTAGATGGTCAAAACTGATAGAAAGTGGACTCGAGACCAGTAAAAAGTGGCCAGAGACCGGTAAAAAGTGTACCGGAGACTGACCAAAAGGGGACCTTTACAAATGTGGGGGTGCGTACGCACCCAACGCACCACCCCCCCCCCCCCCCCCCCCCCCCCCCCTCCGGCTATGGGCCTGGAATGCTATGTGTAAATGGGACTCACCATAATTATGACCAATTTCACATAAAGGGGGCTGAACATATGCCAAATGTAATAGAAACTATTCAAAATAATTTAATTCGATTTAGCCACCAAAAAAAACAAACATTTGATACATAGATATATTTAAGAATATCTTAATCACTATTTCTTCACCTAAAATGTTGGGACTAGTTGAAGCAGATTTCATTCATTGTTTTTCATGAAGTTCCTCAATAGTTGTGTTTCAAATTTCAATATGGGTAACCTTAGGCTTTCTCTTCGCAGACGTGCCCATGACTTGTTGCATGACTGAAAGAACACATGCTCGATGCAGTTTGTATAGTGCATCTTTTTTTTTCAGTCATGCAATGACAAGTCGTGGGCACGTCTGCGAAGAGAATGCTGTATATTCAGTATTTTCAAGTTTCACAAAGCTTTGCAGTGATTTTAACTTTTTTAAAGATTGAAAATGAAGACCTCTCTCATATACTTTTCTCATACAGTTCTGTATGGCCTACCTGGACCAAGGGCCTATCTCAGAGGGCCATCTTAGAGGAGGCAGCGACTGACGTGGTGGACCAAATTTTAAGAGTCAAGACTTTATTAATTATTATACAGTTGATTGAAAATCACGGTTTGGTGGTCCAATTACTTTCTTTTAAGACTATATTTCATTAATTGATAAATTTGAAAAAGCTTTACTGACCTGTATTGTTGATGAAGTCCAACATTTCGGAGAATGCCTGGAGATGAGGCGGGTAGGCCTGGTTGAGGTGGACCAAAGTCCCGTCTCTGAGGGCTATCACGCAGCGACTGGGGTTGCTCTGTGAAATTGTCTTGCTCTTGATGTTCTTGTGGATCTATGACAAAATAAAGACGGCCAAGCCATGTAAAGTAATTATGTAACAGAGGCCTGAAAATGAAGATTTATTGGTCTTGGTATAAGCACACCCATTACATGTACCTATAGTGTAGTCCCCACATACCATGCGTACATGAAAATGTGGTACATGTATGACATCACGCTACCACATCTTTGCAGTGCTACATGAAAGTATGCCAGTTTTGAGTGTAATGAGATGCAGGAAAGATGTGCATCAAACGATTCTCAACTTACAGGCGCGCCGGAAGCAGTTTGGGATTAGGGGGGGGGGGGGGGGCAAAGACCTAAGGGGGCTCACAATTTGTTGGGCTCATGCCCAAACCACACTCACAGGGTTGCCAGAGGTGAGAGTGAGACATTGTGAGGGAGAGAAGTGACTTGAGTAGGGGGAGGGTGTGAGAGGGGGGTGACCTCCCTCCAACGAAAGGGAGCTTTTGCATTTTTGATTTGAAATTATGCAATCTGGTGCATACCTAGATAGGAAATCGGGCTTAAGATTAACTGTATCTGGGAAAGCGTGTTATGATTTGATTGACCAGAAATTTTAAGTATGTTTCACGAAGAAAACAAATAATTGACACACTAATACATATGACATAAACGGTACCCCGGGGTACCAGACGAAATCCGCCATTTTGTTTAATTATTTATTTAATTTTTAGGCTGTACTGTGGGTATAGCGTGCATACAATCGCGCGCTGCACTGCATGCACAACGCAATAGCTGCGGTATGGTTGGACGCAAGATGGTGCTACACAACGCGGTACCCCGGGGTACAACCACCCCTGCAAGTCAAGGGGCTTATTGTATAAGCCCCTTGCACTGGTATGCACTATTTCCAGTAGGTGAATTATCAGTAGGCCTACTGATGGGCTAGACTAGAAAGTTATCAAAATGCAGATAATCATTGTGATATTTATCACCACAATGATTTCTTTATTGCAATAAATATCTAAAAAGGAGTCATACCTCTTAGTAGAAAGTTAAAATCCAGAGTTGAAATCCTCCAAAAGATTAAGAAAAAGGATAACAGCTTCCTGTCTAAAAATGCATGTGCACACAGCCGAGCAATACCTCACACACTGTCACAGTAGTTCAGTATTGCATTATTTGCATGTAGCTTCCTATTGGAGCTATCAATAGTGCCACCTCTTGACCAGTAGAGATTATTGAGCTCAGCACAATGAATGAGCTGACTGCACTACAGCTGACTGGTGTGAGAACTTAGACTTTGATTAGTACAGAAATAACCTGATTTTTCCAAAGAAAAGTGGATAAAAACTCAAAATAAAACCATCTTGGATAAAGTGTTTATTCAGTTGTGGATTTACATCTATGAAGGTGAGTTTAGATTGCAGATTTATCATGTTTGTATTTCTTTATTTTTTGCTGTCTCCATATGCAACACATGCATACTGTGGCAAATACAAAATATGCTATACCTGGGGTACAACGGTACCCCGGGTACCGCGTGTGTCATCAACAGCCAAGAATGAGTCCCGAGGGAGCAAAGCGACCGAGGGCTGGACCAGAGCCAGAGGGGGAGGGTTTGGGAGGGGGTATCCCCCACCCCTACAAGACAAGGGGTTAACAGCATGCTGCATTAACCCCTTACTCCATTGCCTTGAAAAAAGCTGATAGTCAGCTTGCCTTCATTGTCCAAGTAAACACTGGGGTATTCCCTGTCTACCTATCCTTAAAACTAGATGTTTTTCACACACTATTGATCAATTTGATGCTGTGTATGTCTGTATAAATTGCATAATATGGCTTTGGCCTTTGTTCAACAAACAATTCAACAAACAATTATAGCATGCCTTCAAAGGCTTCATTGAATCATTGTGTTAATCTTATAAGTAGTTCAAAGCTGGTTGTAAAGAATTCCTTAAGAGTCACAAATTGACTATGCTGCACCCCTGCAAATAGTATAAGTCAGAGTACTTTGCAGAACCCATTGTCAGTTAGGTCATTCAGACACTAATCTCTGAAATAATCCCTTCAGCCTTTTGATAATACTGGCTGGCAGACAAGCCTAAACATGTAAACAACTGTTCTAAAACCTGTAGTTGAGGGCTGCACAGTCAGAAAGCTCATGCTCAGATTGGAGCTTCAAGTCATAGATCAAATATTTAAAAAAATGGACTTTAAAGTGCTTCTGACATTGGAAAGCTCATGTAAGTTTTAAATTATATTCAATTCTAACCCCCTGTTATGTTAAGTTTGATTAATTGGTGAGATTTTAGCTAGAAATGATTTTATGATTTTTGCCAGTCTCACAAATTTGTTTACTGCAGCCTGCCTATGAGAGTGACCCAAGGGTGGGTATCCCCCTCCCACGGGGAAAGATTTTGCAAAAATCTGGTGCATACCTAAAGAGGAAATTCGGGCTTAAGATTAAGTGTATCTGGGAAAGCGTGTTATGATTTGATCGACCAGAAATTTTAAATACATTTTTTCACAAAGAAAACAAATATTATTGACACACTTATAAATATGCCACATTATGTATGATCCAACAATGTAGCCTTCAACCAAGAATTAGTCCCGAGGGAGCGAAGCGACCGAGGGCTGGGGCAGAGCCAGATGGGGAGGGTTTGGGACGGGTATCCCCCTCCCACGGGGAATATTTTGCATTTATATAGGCCTACTTCACCCCTGCAAGTCAAGGGGCTTACTGTATAAGCCCCTTGCACTTGTATGCAGTATTTCAGGTAGGTGAAAATCAATACTGATAATACTAGACAAGAAAGTTATCAAAATATAGACAATTAGTGATATATATCATTAGAATTACTCTTTACTGCAATAAATATCTAAAAAGAAGTCATACCTTTTAGTAAGAACATTAAAATCCAGGGTAGAAATCCAAAAAGAATAGAGAAAAACGATCCCAACTTCTTGCTTAGACCTGCACTGCCTACAGCCATCTGTATACTGTTACACCAAACACACACACACCATGTACATAGTTCAATACAGTATGCATAGCGCTCTCTTTTGATCACTTTGAGATACTGTACATTTTACTTGCAATGTTATTCACAGATCACTCCTACAGTGTGGAAACACTACAGTAGATTAGTAGAGAAATAACCTGAATTATGTATGAAAAGTGGACCAAAACTGAAAATGAAACCATCTATGGATGAAGTGATTATTTAGGTATGGATTTACATCTATGAGGGTGAGTAAAGATTGCAGATTTATCTTGTATTCAATTTTGTATTTTTACTTGTCTGCATCATACCCATTACATACTGTGGCAGATACTAAATAGGCTATACCTGGGCCTACTTGTAATTGTGTAATTTGGTGTACATCACACAAGCAGCCAGGAGCAATGCCAGCCTACACGGGAACCACATGGCCCGGTACAGGAAAAAGTACTCACCCCAGACCACACGTAAGTTACAACAAATCTGTTCGCGCGCAGCGAAAACATAAAATGGATGTATACATTAGTTTTTGAACGTCAGAATTAACAAGTCTTAGCTTATAATTTTTTATTTCGGGGTGGGGGGGGGGGGGGCATTTTTTTGGAGGCAAAAACGCATTTTGCCCCCCCCCCCCCACACTTTTTGGATTGGGAGGGCAGCTGCCCCCCCCCCCCCCCCCCCCCCCCCACCCCCCCCCCCAATGTCAGTGACATTCCGCCTAAATTTAACTTTCGCTCACACTTCACACGTACGATGCTGACTTTTGGCAAGAGTGGTGGGGCCTAATACACGATATTGCCAAATAAGTTGGCCGGTTATGCATTAAAAAAAAAAAGAGCTACTTAATAGGGTTCACGACATGCAAATGCAGCAAAATAAAACACTCACTGGAAACATTTGGCACCGTCGATCTAATTTGCCTTCCACAACCAATACAAATTGCCACGGTTGTCTTCGGCAATATGGAGCTGTCCATCTCTCCATACAGGCATCGAATTGTCAACACTGGAATATTTAACTTGGCTCCATCTTTTTCTGATTCTTCTGCGATTTCTTGAATCCTTTGGCCGCTCCCGCTGTGCAGATCACTGCTCGCACTTGTTCCCGCCAGAAGTCCGGCATGGTGACCTAGTAGACTAGCGCTAGCTGCAGCTAGCTGGGCTCCTGAGTCGGGCCTGAGTCCTGGAATTTGGAAATCACCGGTGACAAATTAGCGCACAATCAGTCACCTTTTTAGCTTTTGCACCTTGTATTATAGTAGGCCAAAGATCCTCTTTGAGTAGGCCTACATTCGACTGGTCAAATGATTTGTGAAAAGTGCGGACGATTTTATTCTCAAAATTTCGCGCGGAGTATACGAAGTACGAACTAGTACGAACTGTACGTACGTAGCCTATATCGCGTGTACGTGACGTGTGCATGCGCATGTAGTGCACGTACGTGACCACGTGTTTCAGAGAAATTGGAGTCTCCCTCGGGGGGGGGGGGGGGGGCGGGGGGAGGGGGGCGATAGCTCACACTAAAAGAAAAAGAGGGGTGCTCGGGTTGATGGTCTCGTCGTCCCTTATTTAATTGCCACCCTATTTAGTTACATCCCTTTACTTCGGCTTCAGTCTTAGCAACCCTACCAAATAATTGCTCGCAAATTTAGTAACCTAGCTGCACCAAAACATTTATAACTCCACCATGCTCGAAATGTATACAAAAAACATTACAAACGAGTGAAACGACTAAGTAAAAAGCCTGTTATCATTCAAAAAGAGCCGTTTTGAAACACAAGAGCAAATTAAGCGACCACTGGCGAAGCGACTGAGCGGGGAGGGGCTAAACTCGCGGCCGGGGTGTGGGGGGGGGGGGGGGGGGGTGTCGTACGATTTTTAAACTAAATTTTGGGCCATTCAAATCGAACGATAGTCGTATGATGTCAACGATATCGTAAGAGTATCTTGCAAATGTGCGCACGAGTCCCGTAAGGCGTCCGTGACGAGCGTTCAGATGGGGTAAGTATAGTACGGGAGCAGTATGATAACAGTTTTGGGAAAGTTACATAGAAAACATTTCTAATTGATCAATATTGTTGAATAAGTATCTAGAAAGGGCTTGTGTGGTCAAATCCGAACCCTACGATGCGTGAAATGCAGAATTATCGGAAGAAATCCAATACCCGCCCGTGAAATGTATAAATCCACCGCCCGTTCGCACCCGTCCGCGCCACTAGCGCTGGACTGGAGATATTGACAAGCTGGGGACAAGCCCGTATCGCACACGGTCAATAATCCACGTATATACCGTATGCGCGATTCCGTGTTGGCGATGCTGTTTTCGCAACCGGCGACGCGGCGATCTACAACGCTAATCTTAGCGGGGGGTCGCACTCAGAGCGAAAATTTCC
Organism: Echinarachnius parma; assembly: GCA_037951105.1. Classification (NCBI taxonomy): domain Eukaryota; kingdom Metazoa; phylum Echinodermata; class Echinoidea; order Clypeasteroida; family Echinarachniidae; genus Echinarachnius; species Echinarachnius parma. Next base: position 16,473 of record JBAMJV010004705.1, read on the forward strand.
GCGTATCGTCCAAACCTACGACGGTAGTTGGCCGAAATAGCGTAGTGTGTACAGCGACACTGGCTAGAACGTCTCCTTGCTCGAGTGACCAAGCGCGCTGATTGGCTGACCCCACTGACCTCTGGCTGACCCATTCAGTAGGGGCTTACCACCACCGATCTACACAGCTCCGTAGTCGCTGTACACAGGACGCTATTTCGGCCAACTACCGTCGTAGGTTTGGACGCTACGCGGATTTTTTCGCTTTGAGTGCGACCCCCCGCTAAGATTAGCGTTGTAGAAGGCCGCGTCGCCGGTTGCGAAAACATAGCGTCATCGGGCGTGCTCCGGCAAATATGTGAACGCCACACAAAGATTTCACAGACATCTAATCGTACGATATCCCAACTCCACGAAATTGCAGAAAATCCGTCGTGGGTAAAAAAAAAAAAAAATCGTGTGGCCCCTGGAGCATTTGTGACCTAGGCAATACCAGACGTATGTAGACAAGACCGATTCCTGAAGGCGCCCGAGAGGGGGGCAGTGTTTGATGGGAGGGGTGTCCGCCCTTCCACGGTAAGGGAGATTTTGCAAATTTGTACTTGAAATTATGCAAGCTGGTGCATACCTAGGACGGAAATTTGACTTGACATGAAGTAGAATCTGATAATCATGTCTCAAGTAATACCCCTTTTAAAATCACTGCGAATGCTTCTCAAAAGTGGGGGGGGGGGGGGGGGGGGGGGGGCATTGCGAGGGAGCGAAGCCACCGAACGGGGGAGGTGTCCCCCTCCCACTTCATATTTTGGGCTTTAAATTGTACGATTTTGTGCAAACCTGAGACTGAAATGTTATATGACTCGTGTGCAAGCTATGGAATCAAATTTACATACTGTATGCATATGAAAAAAGTGGGATGGTTTCATTTTTGCTTGCATAATTATAATACAAACATCGGTGCATCACTGGATGGCATGGGTTAATTGCCATACGATCATGTTTAATAATCTTTATTCAAAACAAATTGCAATCAATAAAACTTTTCAAACTGCGCTTGTGGTTATACATGTTGACGTAAGGTTTATATACAAATACTATGCCATCATAATATCAATAATAATTTATACTTGAGCCCAACATTGCTGCGTGCAACTTAACATTTAATCCAATCCCGTCTGCTGCCCTCTAGCGAGCCATTAATAAAAGAACACAGTTATTGCGTTGTTGTATTATCGATATGGTCTGACAACATAATTATTATATTTATTTTAGTTATACTGATCGTTATTGTTTTGCTTATGCTATGTTATATTCTATCTATAGTTTCAAAGACGTAATTTTAGTGGTGGTAATGATGTCTTCATCTTTTAGGTGGTAATAAAGTTCAAGTTATACACTTTAGTTTAGATGACGCTTCGAAAAATAATTCATTTCGGAGGAAGGAGAAAATTGCATAAGGGACTTAAAGGGACTTAGTAACATTGTCCAAATCCTCAAAATGAAATTGTCATTCTAGCGGTTCCCTCATACCGTGTTGTATTCGTATTAACAATACAATCATGGGACAGGTTTCGGTTTTTCAAATTTCACTTTCGTTACAAAGATATGTATGATTGAAGTATTCAGATAATAAAAACTCCGGGCGAGTTTTTCTTCCGTGTATAAAGTGAGTGCAGTGAGTTACTGAATATCAATTTGCATTTTCGCTCATTACTTGGCAATACAATGTCCATTTGATTTGAAATTTTCACACAATACCTTGTGGACATATGAGATAACAACAATATACATTGCATCAACAATTAATCACTTTTTGCACATGTCAACAAAGTTACTAGATCCCTTTAAACTTAAAAACGAAACAAAGTCGGTTTGATTAAAATTTCGTCGAGAAACGGCTGAAATATCCACAAACAAAGTCATTCAAATCAACTCGTGGGATTGACTATTATTTGCGATGTTGTCACATTCTAATATACACACCGGTGAAAATACACCAAAGTAGATATTTTGATATTGATTCATAAAACGTCAAATTTTAGAAAAAAAGATTCACAACAATAATATTGAAGACGGAACACATTTGAAAGATTCAGATCAGAGCCGTCTGAATAACGCCCGTTTGTGTTAACGACTGCTATTCAAATTAAAACAGGGTTGTAAATTAAATTAAATGGGTTCTTTCTGCCATTTGACCATTATACGTGTAATAAGAACTATAATATAAGTTTTAGCAAATAAAATGCAGTTTAACCAAGTTGGGGTTGGAGATGCGTAAACCGTGATATTTTGACCAAAACAATGCCACAATGGAAACTAAAGAAACACGTATAATTCATATATACTCCACAGAAGGTTTCCCTTGGATAAAGGCAAGGTCCCTCTCTTTATCATACATCTTCGAGTCATCAACCTTAGTCAGTCGCAGATAGGGCCCGTGGGTTCTGATCAATAATTAACAGCTCGTGAATTGAATCCACGACCCACGCATTGAAATGCGGTGGCCCGAAGCCATACCACAGAACTCTCTTATTTTGGGAATTATTTACGTCCTTGTCTTTAACAATTAGGCAAGGTCAACCTCCTTCTATTTCCCGAGACATCAACCTTATAGTCAGTCGCAGACAGGGCCCGTGGGTTCTGATCAATAATGATCAGATCGTGAATTGAATCCACGACCCACGCAATGGAAGACGAACAAAGCGAAACAATATAGGTATATTCTATAGAGTGCTATTATTGATGTTACAATTAATCCACAAGTGCTGCTCTTTACCCACGTGTATATTATGGGTACCATGATCGGGTGTTAATTAGCCTTTGCGCCATCATCAGTGGCAGCATGGCTAGTATTAGTATGCTCTCCGGGGAGTTGAGAAAGTATGCAATAATAATTACGCGCCTCGGAATAGGTTACCTAGATAGATGGCGCTTTATAAATGCTTGATATTATTATTTTATTATGTCCTCGTAATTCCTCCTTCCCATTCCCGAGTCATACAATCGCAGACAGAGCCTGCGGGTTCTGATCAATGATTCATACGTGTGGTATATAGGTGTGGATTGAACCCACGACCTACGCAATGGAAAACGGATGCTGCGAACCAATTCTTATAATTATAGTGTTATCATTGATGTCTTCTTCTTGTCGAGTGCAAGGTACCTCCCTCTTATCTTGGAGTCATCAACATTATAACGAGTCACAGACAGGGCCTATGGGGTTCTAAATAGTTATGTCATATAGATTGTGGATTGAACCCACGACCTACACTCTGAAAGACGGATACTCGAACCAGTCTTCTACTCCATGAGTCATCAAACTTGCCATGACGGCATATGAAGAGCTTAGTTCCAATAGGCGCTAAATCCACTTTCCATACAAATTGCTGTTAACGATATGAGTACATTAATAAGCTATATTACGTAACTATCTAGAAATCCACATTTTAGCTTAAAGCATGTGTTCAAAGCTGGGCAAAGAAACTTGTCTTTCTCGAAAGTTGAAAAGTGGATTTAGCGCCTTTTGGAATGTAGCTCTTCATATAATAGGGACTGTGTGTCCGGATAAACACAATCCATAGATTGAGAATTGAACCCAGCCAACGCATTGAAAGACGTGTGCCCTACTATAACCATTATTACTTTATTCTATAGTTTAAAGCGCTACTACTTGGGGGGAGGGGGGGGGGGGGGGGGGGGGTGTTTGCCAAAGAATTTAAGTTGAACTTAAATTTAGGTTGGACTTCAAGTTATGGAAAGCCATTTGTAGCCATGGATATTATATGTTTTTACAGCAAAAAATGCACACATTAGAGACTTCTATTTAATTATTATAGCAAGAATATTAAATCTCCCTGATATTAGAAAATAGTTATGCTTTTCAACAAAATTTAAATGTTGTATTACTGTCAAATACAATGTATACATTTTACATCGCAAATAATGATTTTCCATAACTTCAGGTCAAGTTCATCTTAGGATCTTTGTGAAACACCCCCTTGGTGTCCTCGTATTTATAAGGACGATGCAATTTCTCCTTTATACTCACTCCCGAGTAATCGACCTTGGCAATGCGTCAGACACGCTGTTAAAACGCTGTGTAAAAATGGTTGTTAAATCTTTTCATACAACTTTAGGTGTTGCATGATGTACAAAGAAGGGTTAATGTGTTAAGCAGCCATTGTTCAAGCGCTGTTGAAACCTGTTAAATCACGTGATAGTTTCGACCGCAAAATCACCGCGTCAAAACCTCTTTGTTCCTCCACAAACCAAGCGAACCGAGATAGCGCCGCGGTCGGTAGAGAGTGAGACTTATAACCTAAAGACCCCCGGTTCGAATCATACCCTTGCCGCTTTTACATCTTGTTTTGTATTTGCTATTTCACCAACGAAATTGATTCTAAACAACAGTTGTAGAACAAATTAAAACAACAGTATAAACTTTAAACAACTGGGGTTGTTGAATGCTTTCAACAACAGTTGGATGGTTCATTATGTTGGGTGGTTCATAACAACAGCGGTTGTTGAATTTGTTTACACAGCGTTTTAACAGTGTAGAGCCCGTGGGTGTTGGTGAATAATTAACAGATCGTGAGTTGAACCCACGACCCACGCCTCGAAAGACCGAGTCCAAAACCAATTGGTAAAGCATTATAATAGTGGTATATTATGAGATTTGAAGGGGAATGCAAAATGTACTCCTCCTTTCCGAATCATCAACCTTGGTCAGACGACAGACAGGGCCCGTGGGTTCTGATCAATGAATAACAACAGAGCGTGACTTGAACCCACGACCTACTCATTGAAAGACGGAGGCCCAAACCAGGAGATTAATACTCTTATAATTATAATTATGCCTTCTATACAGAGTGTCCCAGAAAAAAAGAAACCGGATTTCATGGCAGAAATTTTCTGTCATAATGAATAATTTCTTTGGTGAGATATACATGAATGGAAAGTTCTGTGTCTCTTCTTTCATTTGATGTACAACTTATGGCACATAATTCACGTATGACTGAATTAAAACAATAGAAATTGGTGTTACCAATATTTGCAGGCAGAAATTGCAAGTTTGGGTGAGTTTTTAGGATAGTAGACGTACTTATTGTGAAAAGGGGCAAAGACTGCATAAACATTCATATTTTTATCTTTTATAGATACAAATATGAATGTTTATGTGGTGTTTGTCCTTTTTCAAAATAAGTACGTTTACAACCCAAAAAACTCACCCAAACCTGCAATTTCTGCGTGCAAATGGAATTTGGTAACACCAATTTCCATTGTTCTAATTCAGTCATGCGTGAATTATGTGCCATAAGTTGTACATCAAAGGAAAGAAGAGAAACAGAACTTTCCATTCATGTATATCTCACCAAAGAAATGATTCATTATGACAGAAAATGACAGAAAATTCATACCATGAAATCCGATTTTGTTTGATCTGGGACACTCTGTATATAATATAATTATTAAAGTGATAGTTGAGTTCTGGTAAGGAGAGTACAGTTTTGGTGAAACTGAATTTTAGTAACCAAAACCTGCATCATTACATTACAAACTAATAGTTATAACTAGAATGGAAAACAAAATTACAAATGACGTAGTAAAGATCATGTTATCATTTTTTAAAAAGCCGTTAAGACGTAAGAGGGCGCTCTCTAAACACTCATCGGTTTCAACCATTTTGAATAAAATATTGTGCATGTGATGCTTTGTTGAAATAGTGATTAGATAGAGAAATAACCAACAACTATTTAAATACCTATTTTGTAACTTTTTGAAAAGAGGAAGCATTTAAAAAAAAAAAATTTACGGCTGGTTCAAAATTCTCTAATAAACCTGGGGCCCCAGCTTTATTACAAATTTTTATATTTATGGAAATTTCAGCCGTCTCTGAACCGATTTTGATCAAACAAAGATCAAATGTTACACTCAGTTTTTCATTACCTCACACAAAAAAAGTAGTCTAGCGCCCTCTCTACCACGCATAGCGAAACCCCTCTCCCCCGTCTTCCATTATTTACAATCAATAGAAGAGCTTAATAAGTCAAGTTCATGCGTATGAAATTCATCCAACGCTTTTTTATTCTGTGCCTTTAGGAACAAATCAACAAATCTATAAAATAATATTGTGACTTAATAGACTACGGCACTCAGAGGGTTAAAGTGATCCATTAACTTTATGTTTCTTCTCAGAAAAGTGATATTTGAGACTTTGATCATAAACCAATATCGTTCTTGGGAACGATAATGTGAGATTTTGATGGAAAAGGAATTATTTTCACCTAGTGAAAAGGAGTAAATCGATGTCTGATTTCATCCCGATCGTTCGCGTGAAGTATATCCGAATTCGAATACTATGGACGATTTAGTACGTATAATTATATCCGAATTCGGATAATACGGTCGAAAGCGCATACTTACGCTTTAAAATTAAATCTTAAATATCCCTATAATTAGGGAGACATTTGAAAAATCAGAACCCATTTCGTTATTCTGTTACCATATAAGCCAAACAACGGGGTACAAGAGGGGAGTGTGCAAGCTCCAAGTGTTTTTGGTTGAATGTTGGCAAAGTTAAAGGGACTTAGTAACATTGTCCAAATCCTCAAAATCCAACTGAAATTCTAGCGGTACCCTCATACCTTGTTGTATCACTTTAAAAAGGCAATGTAACTTCTTCTATCTTCCGTGAGTCATCAACCTCGGCCAGACGACAGGAATAGAAGGGGCCTGCGGTTTCTGATCAATGATAAATAAATTGTGAACCGAACCCACGACCTACACAATCATGGAAAGGCGGAGGTCCAAAGTAAAACTACGACACTCTTCATATACCGTTTGTACTCAGTATCACAGTATAGATTATTGATGCCCACTTTTTAATAAGGGCAAGGCTGCTCCTTCTTCCTCTTCTTCTTCTTCATCATCTCGTGCTCCACCACCAAGCAGCCGTCCTTGGCCGGGGAAGGGTAGACAGAGCCCATGGGTTCTGATCAATAATGAACAGATCGTGAATTTAACCCACGACATATCGCACTGAAATACGAAGGAACCAATCTGAGGAACATGCAGGACAGGTCATGTAGTGGTACTAATGATGCCCTCTTTTTTTCTTTCTTCAAGGGCAACATCCGTCCTTCTCATCTTCGGGTCGTCGTCCTTGGCCATTTGGCAGACAGTGGGTGTTTCACAAACTATTAAAGATTCTAAGTTGAACCTAACTCTAAGTCGGACCTGACAATTATGGAAAGCCATTTGTAGCCTTGGAATAAAACATATTCAAAAGCAAACAATACAAGTATTTGAGACTTCTAACAAAAAAATCATTTATATTAATAACGACTCCTTGATAAGAAAAAAATATTACTGATTTGTACCAAATGTATGCCTTTTAAAAAGAACCGTTTTAACAAACAAACATAATGTTTTTCCATAATAGTTAGGTCCAAGTTCTACTTAGAATCTTTGTGAAACACCCCCATGGTATATGGTTCTGATCAATACTGAACAGATCGTGACTTGAACCCACGACCTACTCTTTGAAAGACGGATGTCCGAACCAATAAAGGCTTATTTATTCTATGATACAACCAACTTCGTAAATGGATCTAATAACTTTGCTGACATGTGCAAAAAGTGATTAATGGTTGATAAAATGTGTATTTTAGTGATCTGATATGTCCACTTAGTAATGTGTGAACATTTCACGTTAAATTGATGTTATATGGACGAGTAATGAGTGATATATTCGCTAACTCATTGCACTAACTTTGTACACAGTTATGACTTTCCAGTTGAGAAACCAGTTCCATGCTTCTATTGGCAATACGAATACAATAAGGTATGAGAGAAACACTAGAGTTCTAAGTAAGTTTTGTGGATTTTGACAATGTTACTAGGGCAAAGTTGTTCCTACTTCTACTTCTTCTCCTCCTACTTCTTCTCCTGCTCCGCATCCAAGCAATCATCCTTGGTCGGGGGATCGACAGACCGGGCCCGTGGATTCTGATCAATAATGAACAGATCGTGAATTGAATCCACGACCCACTCATTGAAAGACAGAGTCCCGAACCAATAAGGGCTTGTAACGCGCTGCACCCTTCAGATCTTCTATAATAATAATACAATTATTATTGATGCCCACTTCCTTAATAAGGGCAAGGGTGTTGCTCCCGCTCCACCTCCGAGCAATCATACTTGGCCAGACGGACGGTAGACAGAGCCTGTGGGTTTTCAGATCAATAATTCATACATTGATGATGCAATAGGCGTTGGGGGGCAAGCCTCTAGACCGAGCATGATTCTTCTATATAGACACAGAAAATGGAGAAAGATGGGGGAAATGGGACGAGAAGAGGTTAGACGTAGAGAAGGGGGTGAAGAGAGAAAAGGAGAGTGGGAGATGCATTTTTTTTTTTGGGGGGGGGAGGAGGTGGGATCAAGAAAACAGAGAAGGAGTAAAGGGAGATGGAGAGCGGGAAAGGGAGGAAAAGAAATAGTGAGTGGGGGGGGGGGGGGGGGGAACGAACATAGAGAAAGTAGGGAGAGTATAAGAGGTGATACAAATGAGAGAAGATGGTCAAACGAGAAAGGAGTGAGAGAAAGGAGGTGCAAAATATGAGCAATGAAGGGAAGAGGAGGAAAAACCATGTAAGATCGAGATACACCATGCAACGAGATGGGTGGTTGGACTGAGAGGGGGGGGGGGGGGGGGGGGGTGCTGTGATGCCGCCATTTTAGGGGATCAACGAGGGGGGAAGGGGTGAGTAAGGGAGAAAGAGGAATGAAGAAATGAAGGGCGGGGTTGGATGCAGGGGAGGGGGAAATGGGATAGAGCATGCTTGTACCGGGGGATGAGCATAGTATATTTTCGCTAGACTATGTTAGTGTCAAGGGTTGTTGACTGAAGGAGTTGTCTGTTTGTGTGGGTATGTTTGTGGTTTGTCTCGTATATATGTATATATATGATTCCATGTATGTTTGTGTGTGCGTAGGCGTGATGAAGAGGGAAAAGGAGAAGGAATGTACTTGTGTAATAGCGCCGCCGGTGTAAAGGTACATCAAGTTTCCGCTTTGCAATTCAATGCCAAGGACTGCCAATAGCAGAGCGATGGAATTGTCTGTGTGTCTACATGAGCTTGAGTTTGTTAGTGTGTGTGTATGTATGTGTGTGTGTGTGTGTTGTGTTGTGTGTATGTGTGTGTCTGTGTGTGTGTGTGTGTGTGTGTGTATGTGTGTGTGTGTGTGTGTGTGTGTGTGTGTGTGTGTTTGTATGTGAGTGCGTGTGTATGAATGTGTGTGAGTTTGTAAAGTGTGAATGTGTATGTGTGTAAGAGGGTTTGTCGAGTATGAGTGTGTAGTGCGTGTGAGTTTGTTGAATGTGAGTGTGTGTGTGTGTTTGTATAAGTTTGTATACGTTTTTATAGTATGAAATCTTAAGGCTTTTTTCTTTTATTCTGACAAAAATTGGTTGTAATTGCTTGCAGAAACAATCAATACTCATGATTGTTGCTATATTTTTAGTCTGTACCACTGTACTTCGGTTTAATAAAATCGCCGGTTTCGAAGGTTCGAAGGGAATCATTACGAATATTTTTGCAATTTAGATTTTAGATTATAATTTGCTCAGGGTTAGCCTTTCCATTTCGAGTGAAACTCAATTCAGAT